>JANBXA010000367.1:18905000-18965000 GCA_030556225.1 Cricetiscus sungorus | reverse complement strand
AGGAGACTTAAGAAAGTTACAAGAAGTCCCTTCTCCAATATTATGTTATTTGTAGTGTGTGTGTGTGTGTGTGTGTGTGTGTGCGTGCTGTGTGTGTGCGCATGCGTGCGTGTGTGTATATGTGTGTGTGTGTTTTGTGTGTGTATGTGTGTGTGTATTGTGTGTGTTGTGCATGTATGTACGTGTGTGTGTTGTGTGTTGTGTGTGTGTGTTGTGTGTGTATGTACGTGTGTGTGTTGTATGTGTGTTGTGTTTGTATGTACGTGTGTGTATGTGTGTGTGTTGTGTGTGTATGTGTGTGTGTTGTGTGTGTATGTGTGTGTGTTGTGTTGTGTGTGTGCATGTGTGTTGTGTGTGTGTGTTTTGTGTGTGTGTATGTGTGTGTTGTGTGTGTGTTTTGTGTGTATGTGTGTGCACGTGTGTGTGCATGTGTGTTTTGTGTGTGTGTGATTTGTGTATGTGTGTGTGTTTTGTGTGTGTATGTATTTTGTGTGTGTGTGTGTGTGTGTGTGTGTGTATGTGTGTGTGTGTGAGCACACAGTCATTTGCTGGGGATTGAACCCATGGTCTTGCATGGGCCAGGCAGATTCTCTGTCACTGAGCTACATCCCCAGTGGGACCAGTAAACCTGGTCCATCCATCATAGGAATGTGGGCCCCATGATCTTATTTTTTGTCCACTGATGGATCCTCAGCATCTTATCCTTTCTCCACATACTGAGTGTGTCCTTCTCTTGGACCTGTCGGTCACAGCATCTGCAGGTTAGGCCACTCATAATGGTCTCCTTACTGTGACAAAAATATCTGACAGCAGCAATTGAAGGAAGGGTTTATCCTGGTTTACAGTTCAACAGGATGTGTTCCTGGGAATGCATAATGGCGAGAGCAGGAGGCTGGCTGGTCACACTCTATGCACAGCCAGGAAGCAAAGAGTGAACAGGAAGTGGGAATGGGTTAGCATACCTGAAGGCCCACCCCCAGTCATCCACTTTCTCCAGCGAGGCTTTCCTCCCAAAGGTTCCATGACTCTCCCATATAGGACCACCAGCCGGGGACCAAGTGTTCCAACGTCTGAGTCCTGGGGAGGATATTGCACATCCACATCACATCTTCATCCTGATTCTCTGCCTCACCCCCTGGCTTTCTGCTTCTCCTGCCCTCTTGGGATGCTGACCTAAGACTCAGGCCAATTAGAGGTTGCCTTGCAGGAGAGCTGGGCAAGTCAAGTGCTGGGGAGCACAAACTATAAGCACAGGGGCATCTGACTCCCGTGCTGGCTGAGGGACTGTTGTGTGTGTGTGTGGGGGGGTCTGGCTCCTGTGCTGGCTGAGGAGCTGGTGTGTGTGTCGGGGGGTGGGGGTCTGGCTTCTGTGCTGGCTGAGGGTCTGGTGTGTGTGTGTGGGGGGGATCTGGCTCCCGTGTTGGCTGAGGGACTGGGGATAGGGGAGGTGGCTCCTGCGTTGGCTGAGGGGTAGAGTGTGGGGGAGCTGGCTCCTGTGTTGCTGAGGGGCTGGGAGAGGGCTGGAATTCCACTAGGAGACAAGCAACAAGTTACCCACAATTCAGTGCCGTGTTCTTGATGAAGCCAGCTCTAGGCTATTGGGGACACTGAAGAGCTAAATGCTCTCTCCCGAGGACAGTCATAGAAGCTTCCAGAGGAGAACTTGGACTAAAATTTGAGGACTGAGTAGAAGCAGGAGTAAAGGCATCAAAACAAGATGGGTTTGATTCAGACATCCTCATTTCTGCCACATGCGATCCCTTCTTACAAGTTTGGTTTCTCCTTCGGTGAAAGATTGGCTCTGAGCTTTAGGCTTTGGACATGTAGAACTCACAGCAGTGGGAACATGGGAAGTTCTTAACTCTCTCCACCTCTCGGGGTGGCAAATACCTCCTGTTCCTCTGGTGGCCTCCGTCCCTTCCCTGTCTCCTTGCCTGAGGACAAGCCTTCCTCCTGGTAAACGATCTGCTACTCCCCAACATAAAGATGAAGCCAGAGTGGAGCTCAGCTGGTATAATACTGTCCTAGTAAGTACCAAGCCCTGGATCCTAGGTCCCACGCCGCGAGACTGAATGTGGTACAGGCCCAGTGCCCGCCAAACACAAAGGCCTCAGCGTCATCCTCAGCTGTGTATGAACCAGGCTTGACGGTACATACCGATGGCCCCAGCCCTTGGGGTGAGCAACACATTTGCCCCCAAAGCATGAGGGCCTGCATCCGTGTCCCCAGAGCCCACTCAGAAGGGGGACATTTAAATATGCCAAGTCCCTTTCTGGACCCTTCTTCAGAGTGGCCCCTGGGCAGCAGCCCAGCTAGTCTTCTGTTTTCTGGCCTCCGTCACCTGGGTCTTAGGTCCTGGGGCTAGTGGTGACCTGGCACAATTCCTGATGAACGTTTGGGAGCCACCAGTAAGAGCCTCTGTGGTGGAGTCTACTCCTGTGGGGAGGTTCCCCATGCCCGCCTCTCCTCCCCACCCTGTCCTCTTCCCCTGCACTTCTCTGGGAGGAGGAGTCATGAGCTCATGTCTCAAAAACGCTTTGAAGATGAGAATCACTGAGCATTTCCCCAACAGCCCTCAATTTACTTTTTCAGCATTCTCTCTGGGTTGTCAAGCCTTTGTAGTTATTTTTATAAATAGCAATCGCTGGCTGCTTCCATTTTTACCCAGGACAGCTCCACCTCCGGCTGGATCGGATGTCATTCTGAAACTGACAGCCCTCCAGGCTGGACTTGCCCCTGTTTCTCCTGAAGATATCTTCTCTGTATCTCCCTCCTGCCTGTGCAGAGCCCACCCTCGTCGTCACATGTGCATTTGCCGTGCCATCCTGTCTGTTTATAGCCAAGCTTTTGACCTGTCCAGGCTCTCCTCTTTTCCCACAAGGCCCGAGTGCTCCAATATGGCGCCCGAAGCTACCCCCATTCAGCCATTGTCCACCTGCGTGGTGGCATCCCTGGCCTTGTCCCTTCCCACATTGGGCTCAGACATCTTGAACTCTCTGATATTGCTTAACACAGAAGGTTGTGTCATGGGCTAGAGATGTAGCTCAGTTTTTCTAAAGTCCTTGCCCAGCATGGATGAAGTTCCAACCTCAGCGTTGTATGAGCTGGGCATGGTGGTGCACTCCTATAATTCCTGCACTTGGGAGATGGAGGCAGGAGGACTAGGAGTTCAAGGTTGACCTGGGAAGATGGCTCAGTGCAGTAGGGCGTGTCTGTAAATCCCCTCTGGGGAGAGACGGAAGGCAGAGGCAGGAAAGCCTGCAAGCTCATGGGCCAGCTAGCCTGATGTTCACAGAGGCAATGAGACCCTGTCTCAAACAAAGGACCAGGCAAAGCCCTACTCCTGAGGCTGCACTCTGACCCACCACACACACACACACACACACACACACACACACACACACACACACACACCACACACACACACACACACACACACACACACACCACACACACACACACATACCACACACACACACACACACCACACACACACCACACACACACACACACACACACACATACACACACACCACACACACACACCACACACACACACACACACACACACACATCACACACACACATACACACACACACCACACACACACACCACACACATACACACACACACACACACACCACACACCACACACACACACACACACACACACACACACAGACACACACACACACCACACACACACATACACACACACATACCACACACACACATACACACACACACACACACCACACACACACACACACACCACACACACCACATACACACACACCACACACACACACGCGCACACACACACACCACACACACATACACACACGCACCACACACACCACACACACACACACACACACACACACACACACACACACACCACACACACACACACACACACACACACACACACACACACACACACACACACACACACACACACACACACACACACACACACACACACACACACACACACACACACACACACCACACACACACACACACACACACACACACACACACACACACACACCTATATTCACAGACACAAAGAAGTTGAAGATCATTTTCAATTGCTAGAGGGTTAGAGGCAAGACTGGATGCACCAGGCCCTTTTTAGAAGAGGAAGAAGAAAGAAAAAAGGAAGGAAGGAAAGAATGGAGAGAGAGAGAGAGAGAGGAGGGAGGGAGGGAGGGAGGGAGGGAGGGAGGGAGGGAGGGAGAAAGGAGAAAAGCAAGGAAGGAAGGAAGAGAGGGGGAGTGAAAGGGGGAGGGAGGAAGGAAGGAAGAAGAAAAGAAAGGAAGGGAGGAAGGAAGGCAGGCCGCTTTGAGTCATGTCTCTTGGTTAGGAAAAGTGTCAAGCTCACAGGAAACAGTGAGTTTAGGCCAGTGGGATGGCTCAGTGGGTAGGGGTGGGAGTGCACAAGCCAACTTGAGTTTGATCCCTGGAATAAACATAAAATGTGAAGGAAAGGACCCACTCCCTCTGACGTCTACACATGTGTTATGGCACATGCATGCACACCTGCACAAATGCACACACACTCTATAAAAAGTATAAAAAAAGAAGAAAGAAGGCGAGTCTAGTAGTGGACTGTTCATTTTCAAATTCTAACAGCCCCTCCAGTGTGGTCCAGGGCTGGTAGCTTGGGTGGCACCTGACTCCATGGCCTGCCCACCTTTATCCAGGAGCTTAGAAGGGAGAGCATGGGGTTTCTTGTCAGTTTCGTGTGTGTGTGTGTGTGTGTGTGTGTGTGTGTGTGCGCATGCATGCGTGCGTTCGTGTGTGGTCATATCTGGAAACCAGCCGTCTACCTCAAATACTGTTCCTCAGGTGCTGTCCGGCTTGTTTTACTTTTTTCTTAAATTAGATTTGTTTGTTTATTGTGTAGGAGAGGGGGAGTGTCACAGCCCACAGGTAGAAAGCAGAGGAGAACTTGAGGGAGTTGGTTTTCTTCGCTGAAGTGAGTTTCAGGGGTCAAATTCATGTCGTCATGCTTCTGGCAAAAGGTTTCACACACACACAGACACACACACACAAGCACACACACAGAGACACACACACACAGACACACACACAGACACACACACACAGACACACACACAGGCACACAGACACACACACACACACAGATGCACAGACACACACAGACACACACACACACACAGAGGCACACACAGACACACACACAGACACACACACACAGACACACACACACAGACACACACACAGACACACACACACACACACACACACAGACACACACACACACACACACACACACACACACACACACACACCATTCCAAACAGTTCGTCAGCCTCACCTTGTGCTTTTGAGACAGGGTCTCTGCCTTGGGCTGCAGCTTGCTGACATGCCTAGTGTCAGCCCAGTGAGCACCAGGGATCCTGCTCCCCCAGTTTCTGAAATTATAAGTAACTTTTTTGTGTGGGATCTGCAGGATCAAACACGCAAGCCCGTTACTGACGGAGCTCGCTCCCCAGCACTCTGCTTATTCTTAGTCTTTTGGCCCCTTTCTTTTCCTGTACCTGGGGACTCGGAGGAGAGGTGGAGGGAGGAACTGAGTGTCTTCAGGGGCACTTGAGGTTTTATGAATTCCTTTATGGCAGCTATCCTCTGTTCCATGGTGACGGATATCCAAACACCATCTCTGGAGGCCGATGCTTCTGGGGTCCTTCCTCTGTCTTGCCTCTGGTCCTGCTGACAGTGCAAGGCCTTTTGCATGGGGGAATGCTGTGGGACAGACCAAGATGTACACTGCCCCTAAAATTATAGACATGGGCATGTGAACTCCTTGTCTGCAGACTCTTTCCTGGGGGCAGTCTTCTGACGTGCAATTTTCCCATAGTAGCCCCTGGGTTGAGAAGTGCTCCAAACACTGCCCAGAGCTGTAATTCCCCAACTCTGGTGAACTGTGTCTTCCGTTCACATGGTCTGAAAGGGTGGGAAGGCCAGGGTGTGGTCCATCCTAGCGGAGCTCAGTCGGGAACATTTAAACTGTTTAAGTGGGATGTATTTATTTTTAATGGGTCACATCCATGCGACGTGAAATTTACCACTTGAAAGCAAATGATTCAGTGGCATTTGGGACATTCACAGTGTGGTGCATCCTTCTCCCCATCTTGTTCCAGTGCTTTTTCATCACTCGCCTTCATCACCCTCTGCATCCATCAGAGGCTCCCATTCCTCTCTCCTCCAGCCCCTGGAGAACACTGATATGTTCTCTGTCTTGATGGGTTACAAGTGGTGCATAGTGATATCACCTAAGACTGTCTGGTGTCCCTATCCGTCATCATCATCAAAGGCTTCTGGTACTCATAGTGATCAAACTGTCCCTGAAAACTCATAGGGCTTGGGGTGTAGGGTGGGAGTTCTTGCAAGAAGTCACCGGTCATTAGCTTCCAGTAACAATCTCCAAATGGTCCTCATCACACAGAGTATCTGTTAGGCACAGTCATTCAGAGAGAAAAGTCTACAGGTGTGTGTGTTTTAATCCTTTTCATCTTTATTTATTTGTGTGTGTGTGTGTGTGTGTGTGTGTGTGTGTGTGTGTGTGTGTGTGTGTATGTGTGTGTGTGTGGTGTGTGTGTATGTGTGTGTGTGGTGTGTATGTGTGTGTGTATGTGTATGTGTGTAGTGTGTGTGTGTAGTGTGTGTGTGTGTGTGTGTGTGTGTGTGTGTGTGTGTGTGTGTGTGTGTGTATGTGTGTGTGTATGTGTGTGTGGTGTGTGTGTGTGTGGTGTGTGTATGTGTGTGTGTGTATGTGTGTGTGTATGTGTGTGTGTATGTGTGTGTGTGTGTGTGTGTATGTGTGTGTATGTGTGTGTGTGTGTGTGTGTGTGTGTGTGTGTATGTGTGTGGTGTGTATGTGTGTGTGTGTGTGTGTGGTGTGTAGTGTGTGTGTGTGTGTGTGTGTGTAGTGTGTGTGTGGTGTGGTTATGGATATGAGTGTGCTGTGTATGTGATGATTCTTGACACCTGCAGGTGGAAAGACTTAAGATTAAAAGATACTGAAGACTAACATTCACAGAGCTCTGAGTTCCTTCCCTCGCCTGGAGAAAAGACATCCCTACCAAACTGGGTGGATCTTGCTTAAACCTAGATTCCAACACACTGACAGCAGTGTAGGCATCTTTGGAACATTTGGGAGACTGTGGACATAGATTGGGCGTTAGATGCCCATGAGAAACTCAAATTAAGTTTGAACGCAGGTGAGAAGGACTTCGCACCTGTAAGTGAGAACGCATCCGTGTGTCTAGAGGCACGAGCTGAAGCCTCTCGGCAGAGCCAGGGTGGTGGGGATTTTTCCCCACAAAAATAAAAATAGACAAAGTGAGAGTGGCAGTCATTGCTACATCTAAGTGATGGGTGTCGGGAGTTTACTGTGCTGTCTGCATGAGTCAGGATCTACCCAGGAGGAGAAACCGCCAGGGGATATTTAAAGCACGCAGCCTCTCAGGCAGAATTTTGGTTCCGCAGTAGATGAGACCAGGAGCCAAACACAGAGTTGGGATAGTCACTGCCAACCTGGGACTGAAGGGCAGAGCCAGGAGATGCTGCCCCGGGAGCCAGAGGTAGCGTCACTTGACCAAGTGGGAACCCCAGTAGGCCTTTCGGATACGTACAGCACCTCGGTGACAGTGAGGACGCTTCCTCTGGTGTCTGTCTGTCTTCCTTCCACTCCCAATTCTCTAGATTCTTGCTAATGTTCCCCCTGGCTACTGGCAGAGCTATTAGACCCAGTCCACAGTGGGGAGCATGCCCAATTGTGTGTGGTGCTGGGAATCACACCCGGGGATTTGTGTATTTTACACAGCATTATGCACACTGAGCCACACCCCAGCCCTGTGCACGCCTCTTAAAGCTCTCACCCCTAAAGCATTCTACCATGGCATCGCTCTGCCTGTGGTCACCATGGAGACCCCTTGAGGCCTTCAGAGAGCCTTGGGCAGTGCAGCTCTTGGGCGGAGGCACTGGCATCGGCACTGTTTGACCGCAGCCAGCACTTTTTAGATATGTCCCCTCCGGCAAATAAACATGTGCCGTGTCAACATGGCTTGTCAATGAGGACCCAGAGTGAGTCAGCTCCTGTTACCCGGAGCCATCAGCTCTGAGGACCCGGGGAGATTTGGCCTCATTTCTCACAGTGGTCCTGCTGGTGACCTACCCCAGATCCATTTCCTCTGTGTTCCTATGAATAAAGCCGAGACTTTGTTCAAGCCGACAGTGTACCCAACAGCTAAAAAAGGCTTCCTTCCTGGGGACTCTTGAAGCTACCAGTGGCCTTGTTATCACGCTCAGCCCGACGACATAGGTGAAAGTCCTCTGGCAAGGTGATCCTTCCAGAACAAAAGGCAGGCCAGCCATGTTTGATGGTGTACCTCTGTAGCCACAGTACTTTGGCAGTATGGCCCAGGATGGGCTGTGTTCTGCTGAGTACATAATTGCAGCTCCAAGCAAAACAATTCCCCAAACAAAAATTCAATCAACTTTTTACTCAACAAAAGGGGGGGGGGTGGAGTAAACAAGTTGGCAACTGAGACCCGGTATGTGCTCTGTTTGCACAGCACTAGAACTCTCCAGAGCGAAGAGACGCATGGAGAGGGGATGTGGCCTCCGGAGCAGAGAACATGGATGAGTGTGAGGGCTTCTGTGAGACAGCCTTTATGTGTCCCTAAGGAAACCAGCAACAAATTACCAGGCTTCTTGATGTCATCGCAGAGATCTAGGGCTGTAAACAAGCAAGCAAACAAACAAACAAAACCACTTTTGGGGCTGGAGAGATGACTCGGTAGGTAAGAGCATCAGGAGAGGACTCAAGTTCACTTCTCAGAATCCACGGGTGCCTCGCCACTGCCTGTAACGCCAGCCTCAGGGCCTTTGCTGCCCTCTGCTGGTCTCCCCAGGCACCTGCACTCACATGCTCACACCGCTCACAACCCGCTGTGGCTGGCTTTAGTCCCAGCACTTGGGAAGCAGAAATAGGTGCCCGTCTGCAAGTATGAGGCCAGCCTGGCCTGAGACTACAGCTAGAGCTGTAGTAAAGCTTTTCTTTAAATAAACAAACAAATACATGAATTGAATAAAGTAAGCCTTAGTTTAAAAAACTCGCTGAAAGCCATGGTAAAAATGGGAATTGCTGTGACCCGGGTGAGTTTATTCACCCATCATCCAAAAGCAGGACCCTGAGGGGACAGGTACAGCAGACACACCCTAATGGGACCCACAGTGAGTCATGCCCCGTGTGACATCTACCTCTGCTACCTGAGTAAGATCTGTGCTTGTTCCTAGAACGTGACAACGGAGATGGTCCACTGTCACTCCCTACATGTCCACTTATGCCGTATGGCCACGGTAGCTTTACGTATATGCACACGTGCCAGCTCTAGCAGACTAGAGTGTCTGCTGCGTGAGCGGAAGGACCACTGTTCAATCCGGGAGGTGGTGGTGCGGTGTCCCCAAGTGTGATGTTTTAGTCTGGGCGATTTTATGTTGAACAGCGTGCGTGGCTCTCCGCATGCCTCCATGTGGCCTATGAGCTGCAGGCGGTACAGCCCCGGAGACAGAGAGGAGGCTGGGAAGGGGTCACCTGGGCCTGACCCACGGAGGGCAGATCTGAGCAGAACATTCCCATGCCCGTTTTAGCTGCTTAGGAAGGGTTATGAGCAAACCAGTCACAATATGAGGCTTTTGTCTCAAACCCTTCTTTAGCACATAGCAACAGCAGTGGCTTTCCCACCAAGATGTGACTGAGGGGACAGGGGGACAGGAAGGGAGATTGTCACCTCACACACACACACACACACACACACACACACACACACACACACACAACTCCATCTGCCATCACAATGTGCATAACGGATGTGCTCATCAGCCCATTCCATGGGCAGACAAACTGAGGGATTCAGGCAGAGAGCACAGATCCTAAGAAATGCCATCTCCTCCTGTTCTAAGCTGGACGAGAGCCTGGCTGAGGAAAAACCAGGCCATCTGAGCTCATGTGGCCTACTTTATCTAGCTGCCTTCCTCTGTCCGTCCTCATTCCTCTGCCCTCCTCCCATGCTCTTCTCAGAAGACACACATTCCCATCAGATTTATAAGGTATGGATCTCAAACACACAGTTCCGTGGGTGTGCGTGGTGATTTCTAAGAGGAACAAGGGTCCGCTATCCCTCCTCTCTTTGCTTTTTGTCAGATAATCCCTCCCCTCCCAGGCAAGTGTTTTTCAGACTATTCCTTCGAAACATTTTCTAAATTTGAACCTGGTGCCTACACTCTTCTCTCTCTCTCTCTCTCTCTCTCTCTCTCTCTCTCTCTCTCTCTCTCTCTCTCTGTCCTCTCTCTCTCTCTCTCTCTCTCTCTCTCTCTCTGTCCTCTCTCTCTCTCTCTCTCTCTCTCTCTCTCTCTCTCTCTCTCTCTCTCTCTGTCCTCTCTCTCTCTCTCTCTCTCTCTCTCTCTCTCTCTCTCTCTCTCTCTCTCTCTCTCTCTCTCTCTCTCTCTCTCTCTCTCTGCTGTTCCCCACTGCATGGCCATGACAGTTCCAGCCCATAAAGCACCAGGTCGTCCTCCCCTAGGCAAATCGCCATCATCTCTCTGTTGGGTGCTTACACACCTGGCAGGGGCAGTTAGATGGGGAGCCATTCAGTGAGCAGTGATTAAGTTAAGGCGAGCAGCAGGAGATGCACAGACATCCAGGGACCCACAACAGCAGAAGCTGGAACCAGCTCCAGCACGGACGGGGAAAGGGGGGAAGGTCAAGCTAACGGAGCCCAGAAGAGCTTATCCAGCTCAGGTTGTGGTCCTGGGACAGGAGGCAGGGGGCAGCGTGAAGGCTAATCTCTGCCTTGCTCACCTCTCATTTTAGCATCTTCTGCTCGTATCTTCCATGATCTGAAACCAGGTAGCATGCAGGAAGCGAAGGAGCTGGGCTGCCAGGGATTGTGATGATGATGGCTGTGGGATGCAGAGCAGATCCTGAAGAATTCCACCACATTACCTGGGAGCATTGGCCCAGGCCATTAAATATCTTTTGATGATGAGGTCCTTTTCCTGAGACAGGGTTTCACGTATCCCCGCCTGGCCTTGAATTCCTTTTTTTTGGGGGGGGGGAGTTCAAGACAGGGTTTTTCTGTATTGCTTTGGAGCCTGTCCTGGAACTAGCTCTGTAGACCAGACTGGTCTCGAGCTCACAGAGATCCACCTGCTTCTGCCTCCTGAGTGCTGGGATTAAAGGGATGTGCCACCAATGCCCGGCCAGCCTTGAATTTCTAAGAAGCCAAGTATGACCGTGAACTCCTGATCCCCTCGTCTTCACCCCCTGAATGCTATGGCCACCATCCAGGGCTTCATGAATGTTATACAATTACTCTACCGACTGAGTTACATCCACAACCCCAAGACAGAGTCCTTACAAGTTAAATAATGTCACATGACATGATGGGTCTACAGTGTATTATATTTCAATTAGTAAAATCAGAAGGCATTTGGCTCGGTCTCTCTGGTCACAATTATTTTTCAGCATCTGTCATTTCCCACGCCCTGGTTGACGAGTTTCTCATCACAGTTTCCAGACTTAGAGAGCCTGAGAAACATGGGAGGCCAAGCCTTCCTCAAGCCATCCCGGGGGCCTCTGGAAACCACGAGAACCATCAAACCTTGCCTGACCTTGCCTGGTTACAGATCAGAAGGAGGCCGGGGTTAACACCATGGGGAAGACTCTCTGGAGGGAATTGCAGGGTTGGGTGTAGGGCTGAGGAAGGGCTGATGGATACCTTAGTGGTGGAGGCATGTTCATGACCACAGGTGCATTCTCTTTCAAGGCCTATTAATAAATGCTGGAAGCTCCCAGCAGACTGGGCTTCCTGTTGTCCTCCACCCTGAGGCTCCCCGGAGCGTGCCAGGACCCTGGCCACAGGGAGCTTGCACCCCCTGCTGGTCAGAGGGGCTTCTGCACGAAGTTGTAGCCCGCGGGCTTCCAGGAATTGTCAGGATTCTGGGCTGTCAGGCTTTGATGAGTCCCTCGTTGCCACGGAGCCCTCATAGGCCTCTGAGAACCTTTGGATTTAGCCCCAGCAATATGGAACAGTGGCTGACACTCGGTGCTTTAATTGGCAAACGACAAAAGCTCTAAGCTTATGTGTTGCTTGCATGTGTATGCGTTTGTGTGTATGGATTTATGTTCCTGGGGTCCCCCTGTTCCCACCCCCAATGCTGGGGTTACAGGCACAGGCTTCACTTTTTCATTGGTGCTGGGGATCCAAACCCAGGTCCTCAAGTTTTTTCAAACGCTCTTACCCACTGAACCATCTCCCCAGTCCCTAAGCCTTATTTTTTCAGACAGGGCCTTTCACTGAACCTAGAGCTCACCAACACAGCTAGACTGGCTGTCGAGGCAGCATCAGAGGTCCTTCTGCTCCACCTCCCCAGAGCCATGGTTACAGGCGAGTGCCACCACGCCCGGCTTTGTAAGTGGGTGCTGGGGATTCAAACTCAGATCTTTTGTTTGTTTGTTTTATTGTGTATAGTGTTCTACTGGCATGTTTTACCTGCAGGCCAGAAGAGGGCACCAGATCTCACTACAGATAGTTGTGAGCCGCCATGTGGTTGCTGGGAATTGAACTCAGGACCTCTGGAAGAGCAGCCAGTGCTCTTAACCTCCGAGCCATCTCTCCAGCCCCCAAACTCAGTGCTTATGCTTGTCCGACAAATACTTTTCTAATTGAGCCACCTCCACTTCCCTGGACCCAGAACCTTTTGACTCAGCATCATCTCTTTGAGGAAGCCTTCCATCGCCACGGCCACCCAGACATTTGATTTGCTCCTTTCCCCAGCCCCACCATGCTGTTTCTGTTGAGTTTGTCACTGACTCTGACGGAAATAAAGGTAGCTTATTTTGCTCTAAATTTTACATTTCTATTTGGAAAGTCAACTTCATCAAGAAGTTGTGGCAATTTGCTTACAACGACTTCAAGTCCTGCGCCTTTCCCTGGCGTGAGGATCTAGGGGAAAGAGGGAGAAAAGTAACGTGCCACATCTTAGGAGACAGGTAGATCCCTAAGCTCATTGGCCAGCCAGGAAAGGCAATCAGTGAACTGCAAAGTTCAGGGAGAGAGCCTCTGCCGTAAACAAGCAAATAAATAAGTAAATAGTGGAGAGCAGTTGAGGAAGACACCCGGAATCCTCTCTCTGCTCCCCTCACACACCCCTCCCACAATCACAAGAAAAGGTAGCTAATATGAGGACCACTCCAAGTGTCACACACGTGTGTGGGAGACAGAGGATGTCTTGTGGGGGTTGTTTTTGTCCTCCCACCATGTGGGTACCAAAGATCAAACTGCAGGTCTTCAGGCTTGTCAGCAAGCTCCTTTACCCACTGGGCCATCTCGCCGGCCCATGACTCCTAACATTCTGTTTCTCCAAAGCCTCGACTAACGCCTAGCTCATAGGTGCCTGATGAGCGGGCACTCACTGTGGAGTGTTGGTGGTAGAGACATGGCAGGGACTGTGTCTGGACGGGAACTGTCCCCACATGGGCTCATCGGTCCCCATCTGGTGGTGCTGTCTGGGGACGCTGTGGGACTTTGTGGGCTGGAGAGCCCGGAGGAGTGGGTCATTGGGAGTGGCCCTTGTGGCTTTGAGATCCAGCCACAGTGTATGTTCATGACTTCAGGAGCAATGTGACCAGTTGTCGTGTGCTCTTGAAGCCATGCCTTCCCTCCGACTGCAAGCCCAAGGACCCTGTTCTTCCTGTAGGTGGCCTCTCTGCGGGCATTTAGTCACAGAATGAGAAAACCCTCGGATCAGCAGCTTTGTGTCCTGTCACTTCCCTGCCTGGGTCCTGTGGTCACTGAAGTCAGGGACGAAGTGACACTCCTAATAGGTTTTCTCCCTGATCCAATCCCCCTAAAACTCACAGAGCTGTGGACAGTGACCAGCAGCTGTCCACCCAGCCACACCCCTGGCTCAAGTGTAATCCTCAGGAACCTGTTCCCGTGTCCTTCGCAGCCGGCCTGCTTGTTTTGTTTTGTTTTACCGTGCGTGCGTGCGTGCATGCGTGCGTGCGTGTGTGTGTGTGTGTGTGTGTGTGTGTGTGTGTGTGTGTGTATGTGTGTGTGATATCCATGTTGTGCGTGTGCATGTGTGTGTGTGTGTGATATTCATGTTGTGTGTGTTTGTGTGTGTGTGAGATTTCCATGTTGTGTGTGTGCGTGTGCATGTGTGTGTGTGTGATATCCATGTTGTGCGTGTGCATGTGCATGTGTGTGATATCATGTTGTGCGTGTGTGTCATGTTGCGTGTGTGTGTGTGTGTGTGTGTGTGTGTGTGTGTGTGTGTGTGTGATATCCATGTTGTACGTTTGTGCTCATTTACTATACAGTGGTCAGAAGAGGACATCAGGTGTCCTGCTCTACCACACTCCACCTCATCCCCTGAGACAGGGTCTCCCTGAGCCCATAGCTACGCCGGCAGACAGCAAGTCCCTGCACCCTCCTGTCTCTATCTCTCCTCAGCACTGGAGTTACAGACGCCACTCCCAGATTTTTACATGGGGGCTGGGGATTTGAACCCAGGTCCTCATCCTTTTGCTGCAGGTGCTTTTACCTGTGGAACCACCCCCTCGTTCCACTGCTGAGCTTTTTGGACATCACCCTCATGCGGGCAGCACTTTCTTCACTTGGACATGTGTCTCCTGGGCCCAGCCCTGTTGGATGCTCTGTGAACTGGCATAAGGTGGTCACAGCCTCTGGTTCCTTTCTTGGAACTTACTTATCTCTAGGCTTGAGCCTACCAAGAGACCCAGGCTACCACAGACTTCTTAGTCAATGAAGGACGCAGTCCTGGGCTTCAGACTGAGCTCTGTAAAGTGTGGGCACAGAGCCACCCTTATATGTAAATCAGGGACACATAGCCAGCTGGGGTGGAACCAGCTCTCAAAGCAAGCTTCACGGCCTGGGGGCACTGTCCTTTTTGATACCCCACTCGCACGCAATTCTATACCCCACGAGTTGTATGCAACTTACCTCACCCATATGCCGTAAAGTTTAGAGACAAACAATACGTTCAGTGTTTAGAAACTGCACGGGCATCTAACAAGCTGGCCTCCTCCGAGACTTGCAGACAGCCGGGGCTCAAGACATGCTGTTGGCTCATAGTCCTCACTCAACCCTGCGTCTTCCTACCTCTCTGCTCTTGCTCTGTCTTCTCCACCTGCACTACCCACTCACCAGCCTCTGAGCGCCTATGCTGGGCAGGTGCCCGGCCAGGTGTGGAGAAACAGCCTGGCCCAGCCTGCCAGCCCTTCCCGGCAGAGTTGGGAGAGCCAGATACGTTGCCAGACAGACTGTTGTGTGAAGAGAGAGAGAGAGAGAGAGAGTACAGGCAGCATTGCCAGGCTGCCATGGGAACTAGGGGTGGGCCCCGTGAACACACAGATGAGAGCGGCTCCTGACATGTGCGCATGTCTTTCAGCTTCTAAAGACATGGGTGTGAAAGGTGGGGGAGGGATAGAAAAAGCTTTCCCAGCCCCACCCCCCAGGGCCCAAACTCCAAGCAGGAAGCTACACAGACATTCTTGAATACCCATAAAGGAGGTGTTTTAAAATTGGTTTTCCATTTGTGTGTGTGGTGTGTGCATGTGTACACGTTTGCATGTGTATGACCACACATGTGTGGGTTCGGATGCATAGGTGTGCATGAGGAGGCCTGAGCTTGAGGTTGATGCCAAGAATCTTCTGCATCATCATCGGGTCAGGGTCTTTCAATCAAACTCAGAGTTCACTGATTGGCTAGTCTCAATACCCACCACGTTCTGGGTATCTCTGTCTCCTCCTCCCAAGGCCAGAACTATGGGCAGCCTTCCTGTCCACAAAGGATTTACGCCGGTTCTGGAGAATCCAAACGTGGGTTAGGTGCTTTAACTATCCGCTCAGCCCAAGGAGATATTTCTGCAGCTCAGTGCTTCCTGATGAGTTCTTGGTGTTCGGTGTTTGGAAAGGCTCTACAGTATCAGCTAGCACTCAGCTCTGACGGCCCCAGTGCCAACCCAGAGTGGGATTCTCACATGCTGCTAGGGAGCTACAACATAGCCCCTTCCCGGAGCTGTACGGAAAAGCGCGGAGTTGCTAATGAGGCTGGATAGAAAGACAGGGAAAAGGATAGGCTCATGGACTCAGACAAAAGCATCTGGCTGTGTGACGTGATACTATGGGCCCCTGCCCTGTCTGTGCCTCAGTGTCCCCATGTGTATGTAAATGGGGGATCTCCTCACTCTTTAGTCTGGTCAACGTCTCTCTGATGGCAAGAATTCCCGTGCATCTAAAGCGGACTCTTTCTTTCTTCCTTCCTTCCTTTCTTTCTCTCTTTCTTTTTTCCTTCTTTCCCTTCTTCCATCCTTTTTTCTTTCTTTCTAACTTTCTTTTCATTTATTCAGTGTGTCTTTCACATTACACATCTCGATCGCACTTACATTTTCTCATCCCTTTGAATCCATGCTCTGCCTCTGCAACTCCCCACCCCACAAATAATACAAAATTTAAGAGAGAGAGAGAGAGAGAGAGAGAGAGAGAGAGAGAGAGAGAGAGAGAGAGAGAGAGAGAAATAAAAATCTCATCGTGGAAGCTGCAGTGTGGCACAGTGAGACACAGTAAACCCCTTTGTCCGTGTATCTTTACTCGAAAGTGTTCACTGCAGAGAGCCATTGGTCTGGTTCGAGGCCTGTGGCTTTCACTACACCATTGATGCTGGGCCCTCACTGGTACTCTTCTTGGACATCCTGTTGTTTCTCTGTGTCATGGAGATCCTGCAGCTTTGGGTCTCCAGGTCAGGCCCCTTCACCTGGTCCAGCACATCACAGGCGGGGTAGGTGATGGGGCAGGCCAAGCCATAACCCTGGTTCTGGGCCTGTGTCCTCCCCGTCTTTACCAGTAGGGTGAGGCTCTCCGGCACTGCCCCACCCCCACCCTTGCAGCAATGAGCAGGGGGTGGGGCTAGATCTCTTTCATGCCTTCAGGCTTGGCTCTCCCCAACCTGTACCATCAGGGCCAGCTGTCTTGCATTGCCCAGGAGAGATGCAGGGGCCACTCTCCTGAGTGAAGGAAGACACCCCTCTCACAACCCCAGCTCTTCTGCATTGATGGGCGGGGTGGGGTCTCTCTTCTCCACCCACGAAACAACATGTTAGGACAGCTCTCCCTTGCTCGCACTATTGGGGCTGGGTCACCTGCACCTGGGACAAGGCCACCTCTGCTCCGCTGCTTTCCCGAGTGCCGCAGCTGGTAAGGAGAGGGTCAGCTCCCTAGTCTGTTGCAGCCAGTGAGGGGCTGCTGGAGGGGTGGGAATCTCTCCTCCACCCACAGCACTGCTTGACAGATTTCAGTAGTGAAGACAGAGATGCTGCTTTTTTCACAGAGAGCTTTCAAGTAAGTTGTCAAAACAACAGGAAACTGCTGAATGTCCAGAGTATTAAGACTTTTCTCTTTCCTTAGCTTGTAAACCTACATTTTTTTCTAGGACTCTTATCAGAAATAGCTCGTAAGTAGTAAAAGATATGTCATAGCCCTCTTGTGCAATCCTATGACCCAATGTTGCCTTACCATGTTGCCATCCTTCACAAGGTACCTCCGGAACCACCCTATGACCTCCTTTATTAAAAAGAAAGAGGGAGAAAGGGCTGTGTGATAGCCCTGAAGGTAAAGGCATTTGTCACCCGGTCAAGGCGCAGACCACACAGTGGAGGGAGAGAGCCGACTCTCAAAAGATGTGCTCCGACCTCCGCAGTGCACTGTGGCGCTGTAGCAAGCATGCGGCACGTCATAAATGAGTATTTGTAAAAGGGGGCGGGGAGTCTATTTGCGACCCTCTGAGATATAAGTGGAGAGCCACCAGAATGGTGTAGGGTTGAGCCTGGAAGGCTAAGCTGGTCTGAGAAGCGCATACCTGCACTTGGGTGTCTCATCTCTTCCTTTCCCCCAGCCACTTCCTTTTAACCCTTGTGCTGAAATCTGTGTTGAACTTTCTTCCTGGTAAACTCTAGCTCTGCTCCGTGCTTTTTGTTGTTGTTCTGAAATTCTTGCTGCGGCGAAGTCAAGAATCCCCGTTTCACCAAGAAGCTGTCGCTGCAAAGATGTCAAAACCAGCAGGGCCTGCCCTGCTGTGTCTTCCGCCCACCCCAGTCTGCTGACAGGCAGTGCCACAGGGACAAGTGCCCCCGTAACGCTGCGCTTTGGGACCAGTTTCAGCCGTGGTACTTGCCGTGCGTCCCTCTGATGGTGGCCTGTGTCCCAGCACTCTGGCTTGCATCTGGGGTCCTGTCAGAGGCGTGGTCCTTGAGTCTCCATGTCAGAAAGACCCTTGGCTTATTTCCCAAGCTGTTCAGAGCAGCAATCTCAGACCTCGGGGCACTCACAAACCACCAGAGGACAAGCTTTGAGGACAGCAGCTTCCTGGGTCTCAGGGCATCCTCGGGTGGACCTACAAGTCTGTGCTCAGGTCCCAAATGGGTCAGAACCTCCTCTAACGTGTGCTGCTCGGACCCCTAGGGAAGCAGCATAATGCTTGCCCACCCTCAACAATGAGACATGGGTGAGTTACTTAACCTCTCTGTGCTGCTGTCTCCCCACTGTATCCAAGGAAAAACACCTCAAGTTCTTCTGTGTGTGCCCACATATGTGCATGTTTGTGTGTGTGTGTGTGTGTAGTTAATGCATGGACATGTATGTGTGTGCACTTGGAGGCCAGAGGGCAACCTCTGATGTTGTTCTCAGAAGCTTCCATATTGATTTGTTTGTGTGTTTGTTTTGCTCTGCTTTTTTGGCTTTTCGAGACCCGATTTCCCTGTGTGGCTCTAGCTGTTCTGGAACTCTTGTTGTAGACCAGGCTGGCCTTGAACTCACAGAAACCCACATCTGCCTCTGCTTCCTGAGTGCTGGGATTAAAGGCGTGTGCCACTGCCACCCAGCTTAAATTACATCTTGATTCTGATTTTTTTCAAAGATTTATTTATTTATTTATTTTTATGCATGAGTGTTCTATCTGCATATACACCTTTATATCAGAAGAGGGCATCAGATCCCACTAGCGACGGTTGAGAGCCACCATGTTGCTGGGTTGCTGGGAATTGAACTCAAGACCTCTGGAAGAGCTTGAGTCTTGTCCTTAACCACTAAGCCATCTCTCCAGCCCCTCTGATTTTTTTGATTTGTAAGAATTTATTTATTTATTGTGTACTGGTGTTGTGCCTGTATATACTCTGTGTACAGGTATCAGATCCCCTGAAACTGGAGTTACAGACAGTTCTGAGTTGCCATGTGGGTGCTGGGTACTCTGGCAGACCAGCCAGAGCTCTTAGCCACTGAGCCAACTCTCCTGCCCAGCCATCTCTCCAGTCCCTCCATATTGTTTTCTGAGGTAGTGCCTTTCGCTGCCATTTAGCTAGGCTGGCTTTGCAGCCAGCAAGCCCCCAGGGATGACGGTCTCCAGCTCCCCTGGCTGGGACTGCACCTGTGTGGGTGCTGAGGATCGAACTCACGTCCTCAGAATTGAACAGCAACTACTTTAGTCACTGCATTTCCCCAGCCCAGATGCCTGCCTTTCCATGAGTTTTGTGACAATTAGGTGAGGAAATTGCCTGGCTCTCTGGGTAGCAATAATACTGTTCCCTGGAATAAGTTGGAATGTTGAGCTGGACAGAATAAGGTGAAGTAAAGCCATCTTCATGGAATGTCCAGAGCCGGCTCTGCTGAGGGCCGCCTCAGCTTTGGCCTTGTCAGAGAGACATGGGCCTGTTCCTCTCACAGGCACAGAGGCTGCAACTAAAAGCTTCCTCAGTTTGCTGGATCTCATTGGCTGTCTCAGCACCGCCCCCTTCTGCCTTCCCTCCCTGGTACTCTGGGTTGTCAGATCTGCCTTCCTCAGCTTAAAGTGACCCCTGGTCAACTTAGCAAACCCTTCCCTTGCTCATCTAAGGGCCTCATCGCAAGGCCAACCAAAATCATTTTGTATGTACGCAAGCATGTTCAACAGCTGCCACAGGCTCAGGCAGCAGATGGTGCCTGACTTCCATTTGGTTGGCAGAGAGCCTCAAGGGCCATTCAAAATGGGGTTGAACAGGAGGAGTTGTGAGGTGGAGAAAACAGTGGCTCTTTGGGATTAGCAGGAGTGGGCTCCAAAGGCAGGGTGAGACTCTCTCAGCCTGTCTGCTACCTGAGGACATTTGCACACATGTCCACTACAGGACTGAGACACTTTTCTCCAAGGACCAGGCAGGGCAGTCAGTGTGCCAGAAACCAACCAGGCAGGTCTGAACGGCGGTTGAGAGAAGACCGTAGCAGGAGCTAGGAGCAGGGTCAGAAGATGATGGTTCCCTTCGGAATTGCGTTACCAGAGAGGGGAACTCGGGTTGAGATGTTGGCCTCTTGGGAGAGGTACACTGAGGTGGCTTGCACAGTTCAGCCACTGTTGTGGCTTGGATCTAGAACCATGTCTTTACTGCCCCCGTCCGGTGTAATGGCAGGAGCTGGCAGGAGCTGGTCACTCAGAGGGGGCCTTAGAAGGTGACACCCGGCCTCTGCTTCCTGTAGGGCTCGCAGTTTCCTGGTCCACTGCTCCAGTTTCATTTCTGTGGCTGTAATAAGATGCCCTGACCACAAGCAACTTGTGGGGTCGTTATTTGGCTTACAGTCCATCATTGCCACAGCACGCCAGGACCCTGGCTCCAACTCCTCCCAACAAAAACACGAATGTTTGGACCAGTAGGGGGGCTCACAAGCAACAGGATCAGCAGGGACATCACCACATGCTGGGTTAGCTCTGCTATGAACCAGTTTCAGTAGGTGAAAGGGGAGAGAGAGAGAGAGAGAGAGAGAGAGAGAGAGAGAGGAGGAGGAGGAGGAGGAGGAGGAGGAGGAGGAGGAGGAGGAGGAGGAGGAGGAGGAGGAGGAGGAAGAAGAAGAAGAAGAAGAAGAAGAAGAAGAAGAAGAAGAAGAAGAAGAAGAAGAAGAAGAAGAAGAAGATGCTTGTAATCCTAGGGTTAGAGAGGTAGGGACAGGAGGATCCTGAACACCCTCTGGCCTGCCAGCCTCGCTCACTCAGTGAGTTCCAGGCCAATGAAAGTCTCTGTCTCAAAAACAACAAAGTAAAAAAGGCATGAGGAATGACAGCTAAGGCTGTCTTCTGGACTCTGAACACATGCATCTACATCTGCACACTCATGTGTACATGTGTGTGTGTGTGCGCACACACACACACACACACACACACACACACACACACACAGAGGTAGGGAAAATTTACCGAGAGTCACTAGGTATCTTGGAAAACCAGGTTTGCGGGGTCACAGTCACTAACATTTCAGCACACGTGACTCGTGGGCATATCTTCTTCAAAAAGATCTGGACCGCCTTGCTGCTATGTGTGCACTCTTAAAATCTGTTCGATTTCTTACAAGTGAGCTCCATTTGGTTCAGGTTAGCCTCATACTTGCTATACAGCTGAGGATGATGATAACTTTGAACCTGAGATCTTTCTGCATCCACCTCCTGAGTGCCAGGATTGCAGGCATTCACCGCGCCTGGCTTAGGAGGCACTGGGGATGAGACTCAGAGATTTATGCACGCTAGGCAAGCGGTCTACCACCTGAGATATTGTAACCCCTTGTGGTGTCTCACTGAGTAAGGAGTCTTTGTGATGACCTTTCTCTGCTCAGAGGTTTCAGTCTCTTGCTTGAACCTCAACCGGCACAAAAGCGTAAGAACCATCTCATTGGTGGCTCCTGTCCAGTGTCTTCTGATAAAGCCGGCCAGTGTGGTAATAGTGTTGAGCCAGACCACCTGGGTTCAAGCTGCACACGCTGGCAGCCATCAGCCTCCCTCTATTTTGGTGTCCTCTGTGAGGCGGAGGTGTCATGGTACATTTGTCCTGCTGTGACAAAATGATGAGGTAGAAATGTTTGACTCCTCCCTTTGGAGACCGGGAGATTCCAGGGCAAAGTGCCGGCAGATTTGATGTCTGGAGGCAGCCTGCTATCCACACGTGGCATCTCCCACGTGTCTCTACACGGCAGCAGGGACACATGTGTTCCTATGGTCATTCTACAAGTGCCCCCACCCCCGTTTGCCTTCATGGTC
Organism: Cricetiscus sungorus; assembly: GCA_030556225.1. Lineage (NCBI taxonomy): Eukaryota > Metazoa > Chordata > Mammalia > Rodentia > Cricetidae > Cricetiscus > Cricetiscus sungorus. The sequence continues at coordinate 18,942,833 of JANBXA010000367.1, read as the reverse complement.
TAATCGTTTCCTGTGATGGTTAGTTTTTGTCAGCAAAATAAAAAGTGGAGGCACCTGGGAAGAGGGGACCTCCTTTGAGGAACTGTCTCCATCAGACTGGCCTGTGGGCATGTCTGTGGGGCTTCGGCCTTTTCCTTTTTGATTGTTAGTTGATGAAAGAGGGTCATGTCTCCCTCGGACAGGTGGTCCTTGGTTGTAAAGAAAGGTGACTGAATGTGAGCTGGGAAGCCTTCTCCACAGCCTCTGCTTCAGATCCTGCCTCCAGGTCCCTGCATTGACCCTGCCTTGATTTCCCTGATGACGGACTATAACCTGTAAACCAGATATGCATTCCTTTCAAGCTGCTTTTGGTCAGTGCCTTATCACAGCAACAGAGACTCAAACCAGGACTCCCCCCCAGGGGCCTAGCCATTTAATATTACCAGACGAGGTTCTGGTCTCAATGCATGAGTTTTGGGTGACACAAAAATTCAGACTACACCAGAGTAACGAGTACTGTAGGACTCACATAAGCTAATGTATGTAAAACACACGGCACATAGAGTGTCATACAAGGACATGGCATTATTATGTCGGCCAACCCTTAGGGTTAGGGTTTGTGGAGCAGGGCATCGCTCCTAGGAAGTCCTCGCTACCCTTTCAATCTGAGTTAGGGGTCCTCTCCTGTGCTCCTTCAAGCATTTCCCACGTGATGATCTCACACGTTATCCCTGCGTGTGTGACTAGACTGAGGAACCCTGAGATTACACAGTCAGATGGGAGAATACCAGGTGGGAGGGGAGGAGCAAGGGGGAAGAGACAGGAGAGGTCGGGGGTGTACGGGGTGGGGCACATGTGTGCATGAGGTCAGAGGTTAACCTTGGGCATCTTCAGTCATGACCCATCTTTTTTGAAAACATATATGTACACATACATATATGTATACATTCATATATATGCATACATATGTGCACACATATGTATATACATACATACATACATACATACGCATACATACACACATGCCACATGTGTGTGGGTGCCCAGGATGTCAAAGGAAGGGGTTGAACCCCCTGGAGCTAGAGGAGTTGTGGGTGGTTGTGAGCTGCCTCGTGCGGGTGCTGACACCGCCTGGGTCCTCCGGAAGACCACTGAGCCCTCCCTCCAGTCCTGCCGCCATCTTTGCGTGTGTCCCCAAGGGTACGCAAGGAGGTCAGAGGACAGCTGTATGAGCACGTTCTTTTTCTCCGTGTGTGCTGGACTGTCAGGTATGTTGGCAAGTGCCTTTATTCTGTCTTTGCCTTTATCTTGCTTTTTGAGAAACTGTCTTTCAGTTTACCTGGACATCAATGACTAGGCTAGGTTGGCCAATGAGCCCCAGGGATCCATTTGCCTCTGCCTCCAGAATTACAACCCTGGCTCTTTAAAAATGTGGGTTTGGGGGGATCAAACTTCATTCCCTCTGCTTGCAAAGCAACACACTCTACTGACTGAGCTATCTTCCCCAGCCCCCCAAAATCCTCCTGACATGGGAGAGGGCAGGCGAAGAGCCCCAGACCCAGAGTTCTCGGGCGGTCCAGAGCCAGTCTCCCACTGGGGAGGAGCCGCCAGCAGGGGCCACCGTGACTGAGCCTAAGCACAGTTCCAGGTGAATGTGGAAACATTCAGAGAACAGCTGGAGCTGCCGGGGAAATCTGCTCCACCGCAGGTTTGGGGAGGCTTTTCTGGCTCCCATCGCTACTGACATACAGAAGGCTGGCCACAGCCCAAGAATGCTGGGCCAGAAGCAGGGATGCCAGGATCTGTCACCTTGAGGCAGAAAGAGGGTGTAAAGCCCACGCCCCATGATCACACACAGACACACAGACACACACACACACACACACACACACACACACACACACACACACACACAGAGTTCTCTTCCAGGTCTTACATGTTTCCATTATTGTGGCTGTCTTACATAAGTCTTTTTTGTTTTGTTTTGTTTTTTGCTTTAATTCTTTTCGACTATCGTAATATATTTGGTATAGATGTCAGTCATAACTAAAATTCCCACACATTCCTACTAGTTCTCATGATCAATTTCCTTTTCTGAAACATGTCACATGTATTCCAGGCTAGCCTCAAATTCATATATCCCAGGATAACCTCGAACCTCCCTAAGGCCTAAGTCTACTTCCTGGGTGCTGGGATTTGCAGGTTTGCGCCATCATGCCAGGTGCTGAGAATCAGACCTAGGTCTTTGTACTGCTAGGCATCCTCCCTACCAACTGAGCCACATCCTCACACAATGTTCATAATTACCTTTTGAAGAACATTTAGTACCTAAACAACATTGATGGTCTCCTAAGTCATTGCTATTCAACATTTCCACTATTTCTAATTTTAAAACTATTTACAGATATGTTCTTATGCATATCTTCAGACATCTACTATGTAGGCCTGTGGACTACACTCCTAGTACAAATTTCAATGTTTGCAGTTCCCGGGTGCAAAGAGTCAACTGTCACCAAGAGTATGTATCAATTTAACCACAACTCAGTAACACTGAATATTACTCACTGTTACAGGATTAGTATAATTGTTGTAAAAGACCACCTTTCACTCTGTGTGTGTATGGATGGTATAGACCCATGTGTGTATATCAAGAGACCAGAGGAAGATGTCTACCACTCTCCACCTAATTATTCTTTTTAAAAAGTTTCATTTTTAGTTGTGTTTCCGTGTGTGTTCATGTATGTGTGAGTGCAATACCTACAGAGGCCAGAAGAGGGTGTGGATCCCCCTGAGCTGAAGTTCCATGTGGTTGTCAGCTGCCCAATGAATGCGCTGGGAACCAAGCCGAGGTCTTCTGAAAGAACAATGGGCACACATAACTGCCTAGCTGTCCCCTGGCTCTCGGCCTCTTTGTCTTGAGCCAGCCTCTCACTGACGCTGGAGCTATGCTGGCAGCCAGCAAGCCCCAGTGATCCTCCTGCCTCTGCTCCCACTGATGGGGGCGTACACGCACACGGGTGGCCATGCTCAGCCGTTGATATGGTGGCTAGGGATTCAAACTCAGGTCCTCACACTGTGCACGGGGCCCTCTTACCCACTGAGCCATCTTCTCTGGTCTCTCCACCGTCTTCTTCTTTGTTGCTGAGGAATTTTCCAGCCCACGGCTTTAAGCGGGCTGAGGACAGGAAAGGCCACTTGACTGGTGACACCTGTGGGCCATCAGGTTCCAGGATGTTTCTGAGAAGGGGACCAAGGAGACTGCTTCCCTCCTTTAACACCCAATGCCCTGTGTTGTGCAGGCGCACTCCCTCAGGCTGTGGGCCTTCAGTCATTTTGATTAAAGTAACAATTCTTCTGGAGATGCTGGTCGGCTTTATTTCCATGTCCCTCCAGCAATCCTGATCTAACAATGGCAACCCAGAGAGCTGCCGAAAGTGGTGGCCAAAGTCTTTAACTTAGTGAGGGGGTTAAACTCTCTGACTCTCGAAAGTGAGTTTCGGTTTCAGTTCTGAGAAAGGCAAACCAGGTGTCTGTGCCACAAAGGGCCACTTATCCACAATGTCCTTGCATTCAGGGACAAGGGAGGGAAGGAATGCAGGCCTAAGTCAGGTCAGCCTCACAGTGTCTCAAGGACAAATCAGCAGTCCCTTCAGAGTCACATCCGGATTTGCCCAAGCTGGGGCAAGTATGTCCAGAAATGGCAAGACTAAATAAAGCTCGGCCAGTGGAAAGTACACTAGTGTAACTGCTACGTGTTTAACCAGTTACACATGAGACGACTTAACTGTCCCCAACCTCCCCTTAGCTAAGCTTAAAAGGAGCTTGCAGGCTCTTCATGGTTGTCACCGTTTTATACAGGTGTCAACCCTTGCATGTTAGAATATTAATAAGCGCTCTCTGCTTTCACATTCTATTGAGTATGGGGTCTTCCTTCAGCGTTCCCTCGGACCCTTACATTAGGAGGATCTCTTTTAGTTCAAGGCCAGCCAGAGCTACAAAGCCCCACCCTCAGGCTTTGAAAGGTGAGGCAGAGCAGCTCGTGCTGGCGGTGACTTCAAGGACAAGGACAGTCTTGAGGGTTTGCTAAGATGGCCAAAGCTCCAAGTCCTTAACATCCCCGTATGTGCACCATGCAAAAGCCCTAAAATTAGTCCTAGGGAGCTACATGCCGACTGCATTGGTCTCTCCAGGCTGCCCATGCTACAAATGGCTTCAGACATCCAGCTTCAGACATGGCTGGGTTGCCCTAAAAAGCAGACAACGGAGGAGACAGAAGCAGGAGGGCCAGCTAGAATCAGGCATGGCAGCCATGCCCTATCATCCATACCTCTCAGATCTGATCCCTGTATTCTGGCTCCAATTGTGTATATCTGATTGTGAGAGACAGAGAGCACGCGCACACACACACACACACACACACACACACACACACAGCATGGGGTGGTGGTGGTGGTAGAGCACTAAGAGCCATGTAGAACCTGGGGGAGAATGGAGACAAATATTTTGCCCAGGAGCAGGAGAGAGAAATAAGGAGCTGTCTTAGGAACTAGCTCTCTACCCTGGAGCTGCCTTCCTGTATCGGTGTTTTCTGCCGTTACAAAGAAACTTAAGGCTGGATTTTTTTTTTAAAGTGGTTTATTTAGCTCATCATTCTGGAGGCTCAGGCAAACATCGCCTGCTTTTGCTCATCTCTGGTGGGACTTCATGGAAGGTGTCTCAGAGGTGGGTATGACATCAGGAAGCCAGAGGGGAAGGGTCTCAGCCTGCCTCAGTCTTGCCTGGAACTCATCACTATGTAACCCGTGCTAGCTTCTAACTCCTGTGCCTCAACATCCCAGGTGATGGGGATCACAGGTGTGAGCCACCATGCCCAGGTTTTTGCTACCCTGAGACAGGGTTTCACTATGCGGCACAGCACACCCCAGCCTCAAACTACTAACCCTCCTGCCCAAACCTCCCAAATGCTGGGGCCACAGGCGTGCAGCACCACTCTCTGCATGGACCTGTGCTGGGTGTGTGGTGGCTCACCTGCAGTGCCAGCTACTCAGGAGGCTGAGGTGGCAGGAGCACTCGAATCCATGAGTTCGAGACCACCCCGGGCAACACTGAGATGTCATCTCAAATCCTAAAGCAAACCGAAGCCATAGAGACCTGTGTCTGCCAGAGCTCACAGTGCAGGTCCAGAACAAATCCTCCCTGAAGATGAGGCCCCAGTGATCTCATCACCTCCCACTGGGCCCTTCCCTTCAGAGGTTTCACTGCTTTCTACAATGCCACAATGGGATGAGCAGAAGCAGGGGATGTTTGCCTGAACCTCCAGAATGATGAGCTAAATGCTAGCACGTGAGCAAATCAGCAGACAGGCATGCAATTTCCAGCGAGAAGATAACACACATGGCCAGCTTAGGCGTGGCTCTCTGACCACAGCTCTCCTCATCCTACCCTGCTGTGGGTCCCCTGTCCAAGGATTAAAGGTGAGGAGTAAGTTAGCTATTTGGCATCAGGTAGATCAGGGTGGTTCTCCAATGTCGGAGTCGGGCAGATATAGCAGAAATGCATCTGGTGACTGACTCATGCTCTGACTTCCACAGCCCACTGGAATTCACAGACCAAAAAGGATGAGCACCCTGTTTATTTACGTTGCCGACTTCCAGACCCTTAGGCTCACAATCCCCCACAACCCTACAATCAATCCTTCCCCCTTCTCCGTCAGATTCATTTAGGGACCCACAGCCACCAAATTCATTCATGGTGAGGACAGAATTGGGCTGTTTAATTCCACACTGTTCTGACCTTGGGCTATGGATGCAACCATATCAAGAGATTCTCCCAGAATTCAGCAGTGCCCTGTTGACTGGCTTCTCAGGTGTGCCCTGGTTTGAGTGTCCCCTTCCACATCTGTAGCAGAGAGTCCCGGCGGGTGGTGTAGGGTAAATGTTTGATGCGGAACCAGTGTCTGGGGACAATGTTTCCACTTGGTGTGTACAGCTTCTCCCCTTGTCTGCCCAAAAGACTTCGGAGGGCCAGGTTGCCCGACAGGATCTTCTCATAGAATTCCACCCCACCACGGGTATAGGCTGCAGACAGAGAGGCTGTGCGGCGGTCCAGCCAGCCTTCCAGGGCAATAGTGAGGGAGTCCTTAGAAAAGGTGTAGGCCACAAAGCCAGCCACTATTGCCACCAAGTTAAAGGCAGCTCGCAGGACCATGGGGCCTCCATAGAGCCCCAGGGCATGCTTGGCAGCCACACTCAGTACCCAGGTTCCTGCTAGGCAACCTGGGGCTGGCAGGAGCTGTAGGGCAGCCACATTGCTCTCTAGGTAGACCACCTCCTTGGCTAGAGCAAACTTCTGTGCGTTATGAGACAGGGTCAGGGCATCTCTCAGCCTGCTGCCTGCTGGGCTTTCCCAGTCTACTCTCTGCCCATGAAGGATCACAGTATGGTCGGTGGTGGTGGCAGGGCCCCCCAGGTAGATGGCAGGGATTCCCACCACGGCCCCAGAAGGGAACCTTGGGAAGCCACCACTCACAGGTTGAAAAGTAAAGGCAGTGAAAGGCTGATAGCAATGACCTGAGGGTACACCCATGTCCTGTAGCACCTCCTGGAAGAGGCTCTGTAGCTGAGGGGACAGATGAGCTGGCTGGCCCTGAGGCCAGTACTGGTAGAGCCATTGGATTATGGGATTGGAGAAGAGGTGAAATGAGAGCTGAACCCCAAACAGGCCTGCACAGGAACCCGCCAACAGTCCTGTCCTGTGTCTCTGTATAAAGGCCGCAGCCCTCCACAGACGACCAGCCATGAGTGTCGCCTCTGTGGATAATTTGGCCAAGAGCGAGAGAAGTCAGCGGTGGTTCTGTCGGGTCACAGACTGAACACCCTCTCGGGCCGCACCGTTCTTAACTGAAGCGACACTGCACTGTGACTGAGGGTGCAGACTCCGGAGTCAGGCTACCTGGGGTTCCACGCAGCAGCTCTCCATCTGCCAGGTAGCTGTGCAGCAACGGCCTCAGTGGCTGTGGTGAACAGATACACAGAAAACGTTTCAGTGTCTCAGGGTAGTGGACATCCTTCTGGCAATGGCTGTAATTATTTTTATTGCCACGGCTAGACACAGCACTAAGTACTCAACAGCCCCACTCCACCCACCACTCATCCCATAGTGAATTCCTAGCTGATTTGAGTGAACCACATGCGTTAGACGCAGTTCCAAGAGTATAATGTATACAGCTGTCCCTCGGTGGCTGCAAAGATTTCGTTCCAGGATCCCTGCAGATGTCAAAATCCAAAGACCGTTGGCTGCATAGTATCTGCTGCATATGGCCTATGCACATCTCTCAAATGCTTTAAATTATCTCCTATAGTATGCAACATGACATAATGCTACATATAATAGCATATAGACTCTACTAAATGTATGCAAGCTCAGTGGACACAATTTGTCTTGTGTATTTTTAATTCTTGGCTGACTGATTATGTATCCGTGGACACAGAAGGCTAACCGAACTAGAAAATACCTGTAATAAACAGGGAAGTTTTAAACATTATTCATAAGCATGCACTACACATGCATATCTCCCAGACTCCAAGGCCTTCAGATGGTCATCTCTTACAAAAACCGCTTAGTATTTGTAATCACCTATATTCTAAGTCACTTCTAGATTACTGTGATAGATTACAGAACCTATCACAATGCAAATGCTACAGATGCCGTTGTGACACTGTATTGTTTAGGGTAATAAAGCCATGTTCAGGATAGATGAAAAGGTCCCCAAAACATGTTTGACTTGCAGCTGGTTGACTCGATGCAGTCAAAGAAAGCTGCTCATAACTCCGGAACCAATACCACAACAGTTGATTTCCTGCTGTGAAAATAAGACATAGTTGGGACAGGTTTACTGGCCAAACTCCCAAGTGGCAGTGTCATATACTGTCCTATGTTTGAGGCGAACGTTTCATTGTCTCCTAAGGCAATGTAGCTGTCTGTATTGGAGCTTGCTTGGGTCTGTGAGATGCAAACAAGGTTCTTGGGATGGCTCTAGTTAAATCTCACCGCTTTCATTCTAAGATTGGAACACACGTAGAGAAAATACCGCACGAGGAAAAGATGGCCGTATGCTAGCTGAGGAGAAAGGCCTGAGGTAGCCGAGCCTGGCCATACCTCGCTCTTGAACCTCCAGCATCTCAATTAAGGGAGATGAACTGTCAGTCAAGGCATGCATTGTGGAACTTTGGCGTGCTAGCACAGGCTCAATAATTGACTGCAGGCTGTTAGGGATCCAGAGTAAGTATTTCACCTCAAAAAATATTATCTTGCATGTACACAAATAAACCCACACAGCCCATCCGCCTGACTCATTACCACATTCGATACTGTTTTGTTGTTGTTTTGAGACTGGGTCTCACAGGCGCCTTTTAAACACTCTGGGCACCTTATTTGGTCTATGACTATGTCACTAATTACCATTATTTATCGTTGGATAAAACTTCACTGTATTCCTATCTACGAAGAGCGTTTGATAGGCAATGCGCTGCTGCAAAACGGAACGCTGCGTCATTCAAATCACTCTTCCCAAGAGGAAACTGAGGCCTAGGAAAGGCGAGGTCGCCTGTGAGCCCCGCAGCTGGCCCCGCAGCTGATCTGGAAGTCTGGCTTTAGAAGGGTGCCCCACGCAGCTCCACCCTGCCCCGCAGGGCTGCTTCCTACAGCCGGAACCCATCAGCACCCGGAAGCTGCGCGTTGCGGGACAATCCCCCGCTCACAGCTCCGCGCCAGCGCTCACCTCTGCGGATCCCTAGGAAAGCCAGACTCCCGCGCGGACGCGGCGGGCGCAGAGCACGACGGTCTAGGGCCTCGGGGGCGGGACCTCGGGGGCGGGGCCTCGGGGGCGGGGCCTCGGGCGGGGCTTGGATTCGCGCTTGCTTTCTGGACTCTTGAGCTCTCTCAAGGGTTGTATTCAGGCAGAGGAGGAACAGCTCAGGGACCCTGTGGAGCTAAAATAGAGTCATTCTGGTCCCCTGGTCCTGATTTCTCTGTCAGCGCAGGATAAGTACGTGTGCAGTATGCTGGGCGGAGAGCCAAGTTTAGGGAGAAAAGCAAGGCCCTGAAGGTCTGGAATTTGCTAACGATGACCCCTGCATTCCAAATGTCAGGCGACCTTCTGAGGCCTGCAAGAAGCGTGGTATTGACCACATTAGGGTTAAGGGAGAAGTATGTACCGGAAGGTACACCCAGCAAATTGTGGATGCGTGGATAGCACATGTGCACCCATTTGTGTAAAGACAGCAGGTCAACCTGGGATGTTGTTGTTTCCCAGGAACCAGCCACCCAGTGTTTGGAGATGGGGTCTCTCACTGTCACTTGGGGTTCAGCAATTAAATGAACCTGCCTGGTCAGTGAGCCCCAGGGATCTGCAGGCTTCTGCCTCCCCAGTGCTGGGATTTCAAGCATTCACCCAAACACCCAGCTTCCTATGTGGATGCTGGGGATTGAGTTCAGGCCCTCAGGCCATCTTAATAATAGTCTTGACGAGTTTTCTAAACACAATCCTGGGGGTGCCTTGGGGTGTGAAAATAATACTCAGTATTACTAGAGTTTTAATTACTGTTATAATATGGTGCTAGGGGGACCTTGGCAGATTCCATAGGAGGAGAGGGACAAACATGCCAGACAGACAGACAGAGCTTAAGTGGCAAGTTTTATTTGGAGAAAGGAAAGAGAGTGAAGAAAGGAAAGGGAGGTGTATGGGGGGTGGAGAGAGAGAGAGACAGACAGACACACACACACACACACACACACACACACACACACACACACACACACAGAGAGAGAAGGAACAGCATGAAAGAGCAGAGGTAGGTGGAGTTTTCTCTTAAATGGACCTTTGCACCTCCACACAGAATTTGTTTAGAAGGAAAGCAGATCTCTTAAGGTGGGTTCCGGTTTCCTGGGAACCAATCATAATCCTCCAGAAACGGTTACTAGGAGCCCACCAGGGACGACCACTCAGACACCGTTAATAGCCCCTTGGAAGTCTTTATTGCAGCCAGCTGGGATTACGCTCGGGTATTATAGGACCCATGTGTAGTGGTGTTTAGGGTAAGAGGTTTTTAAAGGCAAAAGTCACATTCTGGTATCTTGGTTGGCAGCTTTGGGAAGAGGTTTGCATAAGCAGGCAGTTGAACAGACGCTAAGTTAGTTGGGGCGTCTTGACCTTGGGTTCCTAGAATAGAGTTGGGTAATTTTCCCCAGGGTTTTCCATCAAGGAGATCAAATTCTAGTTAAACCCCACAATGGCCTCAGCAAGAATACAAGATGGAGGAATCCCTGAACCACCTTCCCAGTCACAGAACCTCCCTTGACCTTCCCCACAAGGTCAACTACCTTGGACAAAGGTACAGAGTTCCACTGCAATTTCAAACCCAGGACAAATGGCTGAGGTGCCTATTTGACATATCAAAGGCCCTGGCTGCCAGTTTCTCCCAGCATCCTTCAGCAGTTGTGGGTCAATCAGCCACCAACCCTAAGTTTAGGGAGGAAGACCCTTCAGAGACCTTATCTGGAAGAAAAGACCCATTATATGGTGTGATATTTGGGGAGATCCACATCTGTGTTCCCAGGCCATGGACACAGGTTTTTTGGCTCCAGAATAATCTGCATTTTATTCCTTTGAGGAGAGACAGCTGATTTTCTCTTGACTGTGGCCAAACCTGGTTTGTTGGGGGTACAGGCAGTGATCCCCAAGTTCTGCAACATTGTGCGGAAAATGCTTCATCAATTCAAAGTCCTTGAGAGAGGAAGCCGCTGAAAGGAGAGCGGTTACCCTCGAGACCTTTGGTCTTTAGCTTCCGAGTCTTAGGAACTACGAGGTCCTGAATTCAACAGTGCGCGCCGAGGCAGATTATTTCTTGAGGCCACAACAGAGAGTGAGGAAGGGATTTTTGACTTCCCTGGGGAGTCAAGAAGCCTTTTTGTAAAGCTTTGGGAAAGGGCATGGAGTGTTTCATACCCGTGGGAGGAGGAAGGACTCTTGCTAATGTGTGATTAGACGATGGGGATGTGGGGAGGAAGGGTACATCTCCTTAATATCTAGCCTCATCATGCCTGAGTGGCAATCTGAGGTCTACAGATGTGAGGTCTACAGCCTCCAGGGTGCCTGCTATTCTCAGGAATTCACCTGAGAGGTCTACAGACTCACAGGCTCTCAGAAGAGTGTCTGTGTCTCTTGAGCAGCAGAGATCCTGGAATCAGCTATGAGCACGGGCTTGACATGAGCAACACTGGTCTGGAACTTAGCTTTTCTTTTCTGGAGACCTGGTGCTAGAAACTGGGTTCTCAGCTGAACTGAGGTTACAGCCTTCAAGTCAAGAGATGTATTTTTTGTAACATCCACTAGAGGGCACAGGTTCCCCAACACAGTCAATGCAACCATTCCAAGGGGTGGTAGGTAGCCTTAGGAAGGTCTGCAGAAGCTGGGAGTAAAATACAATAAATTGGTGCTTGCTTATAGGTGGGGAAACTGAAACTGGGTCAGACACATACACGCACTGACATATGAACACATTCAAGTTCATGTAACAAAGCCTGAACCTGTGATGGTAATCTTGATCTTCCTCCACTTGATGGGATCCAGAATCTCCAGGTAGACACAACTCAAAGCGTCCATGAGTGAGTTTCCGGGCCGGGCTAACAGAGGCGGGAAGATGCACCGTCCCAAGGGCTGGGGTCCAGGAGTGGGCTGAGCAGCAGCGTTCACCTCTCTCTGCTTCCTGACTGTGGATGCCATACAACCAACAGCCTCACCCTCCTGCCACCACGATGACTGTACCCTGGCCCCATCATCCAAAACAAGCTCTTCCTTCAGTTGCTTCTGTCACCGCAATGACAGAATTACTAATATGCAATGCTGGGCACTTGAGAGAAGTGTGGGGGTGCAGAAGAGTCAGCCAGAGGTTTGGGGACTGGTGACTAGGAACGGCTGAATGACACAGTGGTAAATCTGAAATGCAAGGCCCAGTTTATGCAGTGCTGGGGTGGACCTTGGGCTTCACGCATGCTCAACCAACACTCCACCAGCCGAGCCACATCCTCAACACAGCAGAAGGCAGCATCCTCTGCCAAACAGATTCAGATGAACAGGCTGCCTACCCCATGGGATGAGAAATGAGGGGCTGCCCTGCAGATGACGGGCAGCTGGAGGGGTCCTGAGCACTGGTCTCCTGTGGTTTTCCTGGCAGTCAGTTGCTGTCATTGCCAAAGGGGTGAGCCCTGGAATCAGTGTGTGTGTGTGTGTGTGTGTGTGAAGAGAGAGAGAGAGAGAGAGAGAGAGAGAGAGAGAGAGAGAGAGAGAGAGAGAGAGAGGGAAATCTGGGTGCATATGTGTGTGTGTGTGTGTGTGTGTGTGTGTGTGAGAGAGAGAGAGAGAGAGAGAGAGAGAGGAGAGGGAGAGGGAAATCTGGGTGCGTATATGTGTGTGTGTGTGTGTGTGTGTGAGAGAGAGAGAGAGAAAGAGAGAGAGAGAGAGAGAGAGAGAGAGAGAGAGAGAGAGAGAGAGATCAGGAGTGCATATATATAGGGAGAGGGAAATCTGGGTGCATGTGTGTGTGTGTGTGTGTGTGTGTGTGTGTGTGTGTGTGTGTGTAGGCCAGAGGCCAACCTCAGCTGTAATTCCTCAGGATGTTGTCCACATTGTTTTTAAGGCAGGAGGGTCTCTCTAGCAGGGCAGCGGTAACACACTCCTTTAATCCCAGGACAGAGCCAGTCTGGTATATAAAGTGAGTTCCAGGACAGCCAGAGCTGTTACACAGAGAAACCCTGTCTCAGCTGGCCATTGAGCCCCAGACATCTTCCCCATTCCTCAACCATTTGCCCACCAACAGTGTGATTAGGAGAGTGTACATAGCATTTCCCATGGTTCTTGGAATAAATCTCAGGTCTTCCTGCTTGTGAGCCAAGATCTTTACTGACCGAGCCATCTTACCAGCCCCTGGCCCTTAGTCCTCGTCACGGTGACTCTTGACTTGCTCAGGAAGGCTCTGTTGAGCACAGTCTTACACTGACAGTCTCTTAGCGTTGCCATCATAACAATGACATGTTTTTATTTTCAGAAGGAAAAATTACAGTTTAAAAACAAGGCATCCACATTTCAATTCCTGTCTCTAGAAAATTTAATTCCAAAAATAGCTTGAATGTAAATGGACTCAGAGGACCTCGGTGACCCTGGGAGTTGAAGAGTTGATTCAACAGTAGTTCTTATTCTATAATCAAGTATGTGTTGAGAGCTTTGCTCCGAAGAATCTTCATCTCCTCCAGCACCTTCTCTCCTATCTTCTCTGGTGACTGGGATGGGTCTTTGACATCCCTGAATATTGGACACACAACAAAGATACACAAAGTCACTTACTAAAACATCTAAGTCAAGCCAGCTAGATGGCTCCAGAGGTAAAGGCAATGGCCCTAAGGCTGATGACCTGAGTTCCATCCCTGGGCCCTACATGGTGGAAGGAGAGAGACAAGTGCCCTCTGGCCTCCACTGTCTGCTTACCATGGCCCATTGGCCATGCACAGTTCACATGCACACACACAAATTCAACCAGTAAATGTTCGGTACAGAGTTTAGAAACTGGAGAGACGACTCAGTGGGTACAAGGAATTTGCTGCTTGCTCTGCTTTGAGGCAAGAGTGTGATTCCTAGGACCCACATCATGGAAGGAGAGAACCAACACGCACGTGCGTGCGCACGCGCGCACACACACACACACACACACACACACACACACACACACACAGAGAGAGAGAGAGAGAGAGAGAGAGAGAGAGAGAGAGAGAGAGAGAGAGAGTGTAGGCCAGAGGCTTGCATTGGGTGTCTTCTTTGGGGACTCTCGGCCTTATTTTTTTGAGACAGGGTCTCTCACTGAACCCTGAGCTCACTCATTCAGGTAAGTTGGCCAGCAAGACCCAGGGATCCTCCTGTCTCTGCTTTCTCGGTGCTGAGATCACAGGTACACACTATCATGCCTTTTTTTTTTTTTTTTTTTGACATAGGTCCTCTGCCACTTCCGTGAGATCCTCTACCTCTCAAGTACTGGGATTAAAGGTATGTCCCACCACAGCCAATTTGCTTCTTTAAAGAATAAAAGAAGATAAACCCTAGGTTCTGGGGGATCAAATTCAGGTTCTCACCATTGCTGAGCACATACTTATGGATGGATATCCTCCACATATCTGGATTTAAGTTTCAAAAATATTTTACTGTTATTTTTTTAAAAAAATTATGTGTATTTGTATGTGTGTGGGCTTATGCACATAAATACGGTGCCCAAGGGGCCAGAAGAGGGTACTGGATCTCCAGGAACTGGAGATACAGGCAGCTTTGAGCTAATGATAGTGCTGGGAATCAAACTCAGGTTCTCTGGAAGAGCAGTATGCAATCTTAACCAGTGAATCATCTCTCTAGTCCTGTGGATTCAATTTAAAGGCTTATTGGCTGAAGCATTTGAAGTAGATGATTGTGTATAAATGGGGACACTCATTTAGATATCTGAAGCATTGGAGATGTGCCTCTTTGAAAGCTGGAGATACTGGGAGTCACACATTCTGACAGTTCTGACCTTCACCAAGGACAAATCTAATTCCAGGCCAAACAAACAAACAAACAAACAAAAAAACCACCCACTTACTTCTCCTTCTTGACTTCCTTGAGGTCGGCCATGGGGAATTCCACTTGGATCATTTCTGGAGTCAGCATGATTTCTATACTCTGCTCACAGAGATCTCTGGAAAAGAATAAGACATTGAGTGGGAATGTTCTTCCTCAGCGTAAAAATAGGATGGAATGGGTATCATCCGGGAGCCTCGTGTCCCGGTGCTTTCCAGTGTTATTGCAGCTACCTTCTGTCGAGTCTATGTGCAGAGAAGCAGAGGGCAGACTCACTGCCTCCTCCAGCCAATGATGCTCGTACTGGGGGCAAGGGGGAGGGGGAGGGAGGTATTTATAACCAGGGAATAAAAAGCTGTTTTTAAAAGGGGGTCACAGATTTCAGGCTCCTTTCAAGTGCACCTGGAACGCTGATCAGATGGGCCGTGCCTCCACTGTAACAAAGCCCAAATGATTTCAAAAGATTGGATTCATTCAGTGATGGTCTCTGGACACAATGGGGTGGAAATAGAATTAAAGCCACAGATAACTAGAAAGGGCACAGCTGCTGGGAAATCAAACCGTGTACTTCTTTTGACATTTTTATTTTTTGAAAAAAATCAACATATGCTGTTTTAAGTGCCATTATGACATTTTGGAGCAGAGTGTGTTTTGCAATTCTTTCCCCCCATCTCCTTGGCCTCCTGCCACCCCTGTGCACCCCTGGTAGCTTTTCCCCACTCGGGACTAGTTCCTCTTTCGTGTCCCACCTGACTTTTCACCTATTTCCCCCTCCTTCCATATCCCCTATTCCCACCCTCTCCAGATCTTTAGGCTTCACCCGTACTCACACCTGCATACATGTATGTATGTGCACACTCTAGGTTGGGACCTGCACAGGAGAGAGAACATTTTTGTCTTTCTGACTTTGGGTCACCTTGTGAGCAGTCTATTTCTAAATAGTCTTTAGGGCAAGAAATTCAAAGGACCT
The DNA here is from genome assembly GCA_030556225.1 of Cricetiscus sungorus. Taxonomy (NCBI): domain Eukaryota; kingdom Metazoa; phylum Chordata; class Mammalia; order Rodentia; family Cricetidae; genus Cricetiscus; species Cricetiscus sungorus. Next base: position 18,927,231 of record JANBXA010000367.1, on the reverse strand, counting down.
ACTTTATTAGCGTGTGTGCGTGCGTGTGTGTGTGTGTGTGTGTGTGTGTGTGTGTGTGTGTGTGTGTGTCACGGTATGCATGTGCAAGTTACACCCTTGCTTTCTATCTTGTTTGAGGCAGGGTCTCCTGCTGTTTACTACTACTGTGCATCCCAGGCCAGCTGGCCAATGAGAGTCTGTCCCTAACTTGGACATCAGGAAGCCGATAACGGGGGCAAATGTTTGCAGAATCACCAGTGTGATCAATACTCATTCCCACCTACATGGCTCTACAACAGCCTTTTGCAGTTTTCAAGGGTATTTTGTCAGGGGTGCTACAATTTCTGACATGTACCATTGCAGCCCAGCTTCCAGGGAGCTCAGGCCATCATGCTTGTGTGACCCTCGCTTTACCCATGCTCCAGTCTAATCCAGTTCATTCGTATCTTTCAGTTGCTTTTATTATAGTGTGGGTTTAATGCTTGACTATGAAGTATCGCCCCAAAAGTCTCGTGCTGAGGGCTTGGCTCCCAATGTAGTGGAATTCAGAGGTGGGCTTTTTGAAGTGTTGGTTCATAAAGGGCTCTGACGTAATCAATGGGTTAATCCATTGATGATTCCTATCTTGACGGCATTCATGGGTGGTGGGTGCATTCATGGCTAGAAAATGCTGATCACAGGTGCCATGCCTAAGAAGGATGCGCAATCCCCAGACACCTCCCGTTTCTCTTCTCTCAGCTTTCTGGCCACTGAGCCAGCACAGGCAGAGAAATGGATCCAGCCAACCATGGACCTGGGAAGCTTCGAGCCAGAGCAAACCCTTCCTCTTTGAAGGTGTTCTTGTCGAATGTTTTGCCACAGTTCTGGGGGACTCGTTGGCACGAGAGCAGCAGATGTTTTCATTGAAGACTTTGTGGGTCGTGGGTCTCAGCTTTGCCATGTGGCACAAAAGGACTTCATTAGTAACTAATGCATGCATTGTTATGACAAAATACCTGGCAAAAGCAGCTAAGGCAGCTCAAGGGTACAGTCCATCATGGAGGGGCAGGTGCCGTGCGTGGCAGGAGCCTGAGGAGATGGTCACGTGGCATCAGCACTCAGGATGCAGGGAGAAGTGAACAATGGTACTCAGCTTGCTGCCTCCTTTTATCCAACCTGGGACTCCAGCCCATTGAATGATGCCACCCATAGTTAGGGTTGTATCTCAATTAACACAGTCTGCAAAGTCCCATCTGCAAAGGCCTAGTCAAGTGCAGGGCATGGAGGCTGCAAAGGAGGCTGGGAAATTAAGCCTCTGGTTTCAAATATTCAGTGTTGGTAGGAGGAAGGGTGAATGCCATGTTGGAAAACAGTCATTTCTACCACATCAAAGTGAAATGCTTCCAAGAGCAGTAAAGGCAGGGGTGGCTTTAAGACTTGGACTTACAAACGGAAGCACTTTATCTAGCCTCCATACATGAAGAGAGGTGCCTGGCTGTTTCCTGTTAGGGGAAGTATCTTTGAGGTCTGGGGAGATGCTGAGTTGGGACAGTGCTTGCCAGGAAGGCATGGGGACCTGAAGTCCATCCTCTGCACCCAGCTGAGAAGCTGTGCATGCTACCAGAGTTTCTTATTCCGGTGCTGGGGAGGCAGAGGCAAGAGGATGGCTGGACCTAGCTGGCATCCAGCCTGGTCTACATGGGAGTTCCAAGTTCAGTGAGAGACCCTGTCTGAAAAAACAAGGTGGACAGTGATCCAGGCATCACACTTCAGGGTACACATGCCTACCCACACATGTACACATACACCTATGCACTCCTGTGCATCCCTGACATGGGAACATACCCCTCCTCCCCTACAAAATATCCTTGAAAACTGCAAAAAGTAGTGCCATTAATTGTGAGTATTTACTACACCTGTGATTCTGTAAACATTAATATTATTAGCTTCCTCATTGCCAAGAGAGGCAAACCAATGCGATCTCAGTGTGGGCCATGCTCGGATGCACATTTAATGATTGGGAAATGTTATATTTTGATCACTAGCTTTCTCCTCAGCTTGATTCTCCACTCCCATGAAGTGGGCACCGATTCGAAGAGGAGGAAACTGAGTCACAGCAGTGTGCATACCTGTGATGAATGAAGGAGGGTTGTTTCTGCTCTGGTCTGCTGTCTCCATTAGTAGTCAGGGCCAGAGAGGTCTCTTTCTCAGCCTGAAGCAAATAGGGACCATCCTACCACGCCTGCAGCACCCTCAAGAAAGGGTCTTCTACACGGGCTGGAGAGATGGCTCAGCAGGTAAAGGTGTTTGCCGCCAAGCCTGGCCATCTTTGTTTGATCCCAGGACCCACGTGGTGGAAGGAGAGATCTGAGTCCTGCAAGTTGTCCTCTGACTGCCTCATGAACACCTGGAGCAAGTGTGAACACACACACACACACACACACACACACACACACGCGCACGCACACACGCACACGCACACACACATGCGCGCACACGCACACACACACGCGCACACGCACACACACTTTCAAACAGTTTAAAAGAAGGGGCCTTGTCCAGTGCTTTGGGTCGGTCTTTCAATCTTCCTTTGCAGATCTTGCTTCCACGTGGGCATAGCCAAGTATTTCCGAGTCTCAGAGCACGTGGGCAGGTGTCAGAGGAATTGTCTATGCACCTTGGATACTTAGGATTTCACTAATTGGTTATTTTGAGTGGAAATGTGCTGAAACTATCAATATAGTACGCGTTGCTAAGGGAAAGAATAGAGTTGGTCACGAGTCACTACTTTTGAGTACATTCTGGGTATGAGACACTGCACTGCCTGGACAAACCATTTCCTGTGCTCAGCAGGCAGGCTGGCATGGTCCCTGGTCTCCGGCACTGATGATGGAAGGTCATCAGTGGGGATTGTCAGGACTTCTTTGCTTCACTGTAACTTCCGGTACAGCTCAGAACAGGAAAGTTTGGGCTGACTGAGAGTGAAAATGGGGTCCGGGAGACGGCTCAGGTAATAAAGAGCTGTGCGTGTCATGACCCCAGCACTGGGGGGACGAGTCACGCAGGTCCTCGGGCTTTCAGGCCAGCCAGCCTGGCGCAACTGGCAAGCTCCAGGCCAGTGAGGGATCCTGTTCCCAACAACAAACACACTAGGAAAATATCGGAGGTCGGCCTCTGGCCTCCACATGCATGTGCAGACACATGCATGCGTGCACGCACACGTGGAGAAAGCACGGTGGAGAAGCGTTTGCAGAGTGGGCAGGTGGTACAGCTGAAGCACACGCGCCCCAGGCGTTCGGGTGTCACACAAAGGGGCCCGCAGTCCGGAAGATGCTCTGGGACCTGAGCCTGTGCCCTGCCTTGCTTGGCTCACATCTCCTGTTCTCACATCTGCTGCTGGGTCGCTAACTAGATTTAAGGAGACGCGTTAGATGCCAATTAGTAAAGGGAGTGCCAGTGCCTTGCTCTAGCTTGTATTTCTTGTGTGTGTGTGATATGTGTCCCCGTGGTGCAGGTGTCTGTGTGTACGCACGGTCTAGAGGTCAGTGGGTCAGTGTTTGTAGTTCTCTCTCTCTCTCTCTCTCTCTCTCTCTCTCTCTCTCTCTCTCTCTCTCTCTCTCTCTCTCCAAGCTCCTTCACTGGACCTGATTCATCCAGAATGACCTCAGCCTCAGCCTGGGGTTACAGATGGGTGCTACCAGCTACGATTGCTGGATTTTTTTTTTTAAGTTATGAGTGATTTCTTGCATGTATGATGTATATCATGTGTGTCCCTGATGCCAACAGGGGACAGATTCCCCAGAGCTGGGTTTACAGGCAGTCGTGAGCGGTCACGCAGGTGCTGGGAATGAAATGTGAGTCCTCTGCGAGGGCAGCTAACTCCCTTCACCTCTGAGTCACCTCTCCAGCCCCATGTCTAGCTTAATTGTGTGTGTGCTGAGTATCTGCCGCTGGTCTTCACGCTTGTGTGGCAAGTATGTGACTGCCTAGCCCTCTTCCCTGCTCCCCCACATCTCAGACATTTGGGACAGTCTGCTCTCTCACGTCCTGATGACATAGTTGGGTATCGGCCTTACCTAAGCCTCACATGGGAAACCACACCTTACACAGCCACAGCCACAAAGATAAAGTTAGAAAAGTACCTTTCCGTAGTTTCCAATCTGTCTTCCTCTGGTAAGGCGTCCAGGGGGGCAGGGACATCGACAGGCAGCATGACGGTGCTGTACCAGTCACTTCTGTGGAAATGACACCAGCAGAGAGGACCACTCATGCCTCGGCACTCACACTGGCCCTTGTGTGACACAGGGTCTCACCACGCCGCAGAAGCCTCAGACTCGGCACTTAGCAGAGGATGGCCTTGAGCTTAGCATCTTTCGGCCTCTACCTCTTAAGTTCTGGTGTCGTGGGTGTGTGGCATGGCACTATGCCTGGTTTACGATTGTGTTGGGGATGGAACCCAGGGTTTTGTGCAAGTTAGGCAAGCACTTGACTGACTAAGCAACATTCCTGGCCCCTAGAACGAATGTGTGTGTGCGTGTGTGTGTGTGTGTGTGTGTGTGTGTGTGTGTATCATACATAGTAAGTGTGGGTAGTGTGCACATGTATATGCATGTTTGCATGTGTGGGTACATGTGTGGATATAGACCGTATGCATGTAGAGCTCACAGGTTGGACTTAGGTATCTTCCTTTACCATCCTCTACCTTACACATCCGGACAGGGTCTCTCACTGAACCCAGAGCTCACTGATCGGGCTAGCCTCGTACGGAGCTTACTCTGGGGGATCCCTGTCTCTGCCTCCCCAGTGCTGGGATTGCAGGCACACACCACGTTGCCCAGCAGTTTCGCGGGTGCTGGGAATCCGAACTCTCGTCTAGATATTTGCGTGACGCTTTACCCACTGAACCGTCTTCCCTGCCTCTAGAAATATAATTCATTATTTAGAAAGTCTTGAGTGTGGAGGGCATTACAATAGTTGTGAAAAGAAGGATTGTTTAAAAAGTTTTGAGTAGTTCTGCGTTTGGGATACGCTTGGGTATTGTACATATTAAGGAAATAACATTAAGTCAGTAAGAAAGGGGAGTTAAGAAGTTGAAAACAGTTAATTCCTTCGTGAGAAAGAAAAAGAAGGATTGCAGAGAGTTTAGTGGTTTTGGACCCTTCCAGAGGACCTGAGTTCACTGTCCCACACCCAAGCTGGGAGGCTCAGAACCGCCTGTGACTCCAGCTCTAGGGGAATGTGATGCCCTCTTCAGATACCATAGGCACATTCCCGTAACACACATACACATAATCAAACAAAGCACATCTTAAAAAGGAAAGGAAGGAAGGAAGGGAGAGAGGGAGGGAGAGAGAGAGGGAGGGAGAGAGGGAGGGAGGGAGGGAGGAAGGAGGGGGAGAGAAAGACAACAAAACAGCCTGGTAATGTATATTGCTTGTGATGTCACCCACACACCTCCAGGCAGGGTGGGAGCAAATGACAATTGCAAACAGCTCTGAGCCTCATTATGCCACTCCCTCATCATCATTCCCGCACGCACGAGGCAATCCTGAGACCATTCAGATGGCCTTGGGGTTCTCACAGCACGCAAGAAAGGAAATACAAATATTCCGTGGCTTCTGCAGACAGCTCAGTGGTTGAGTGTCTCCGTAGCCCTGAGTAGCACGCGGCCCTGTGTTCAGTCACAGTACCACACTGTGGTGGCTTGCATAAGAAATGTCCCCCATACCTTATGTGCTTGAACATTGATCCCCAGCTGATGGTGGGGGATGGGGGGGCAGCTATAGGAGGTAGACCCTTGCGGGAGGAAGGACATCACTGGGCGGACTGGGGCTTTTACAGCTTGCCCCACTGTTCTTTTTAATTTTTAATTTTTTTTTTTTTTTTTTTTTTTTGGTTTTTCAAGACAGGGTTTCTCTGTAGCTTTGGAACCTGTCCTGGAACTAGCTCTGTAGACCAGGCTGGCCTCGAACTCAAAGAGATCTGCCTGTCTCTGCCTCCCGAGTGCTGAGACTAAAGGCGTGTGCCACCAACACCCTGTTTTCTCTAATTCTCATGTGTGGGTGAATGTGATCTCTGATAACTGACTTCCAGGCCGGCCTCATGTTCCTGTTTCCATGCTTCCCTGCCATGCTGGGCTCTCTCCTTCTGGAACCGTAGCCAGAATAAACCTGTTCTCTTCTAAGTACTTTTGGTCATGTGTTTTATCACAGCAGCAGAAGAGTGCCTAACACACACACACACACACACACACACACACACACACACACACACACACACACAGAGAGAGAGAGAGAGAGAGAGAGAGAGAGAGAGAGAGAGAGAGAGAGAGAGAGAGTCAAATTGCTACAAAGTTTCTATGGAGGTTGGAGAGATGAATCAGCAGATCACTTGCCATGCAAGCATGAAGACCTGAGTTCGGATCCCCAGCACCTACGTTAAAAACTAGACATGAGCCTATCATCCCAGTGCTGAGGGAATAGAGACAGGAGCCCTGGGGCTCACCGGCCAGCTAGTGTAGTCTAGTGAGTGAATCCCAGGCTTCATGAGACACCCTGTCTCAAAACATGTGGAGAGAGATTGAGGGAGGCGGGAGATGTCCACCTCTGGTGCCACAGGCACATGCACACACACGAACACAAACACACAAAACGCGAAATGGTGGAAAACAATTGACGATGGGTGTGGACTGAAATTGCAAAGAAGTGGTGTGAGTTTGTTACTTCTAAAATCTACACCAAATGCAGACGTGTTTCTATGTACCTAGGTATGCAAACATGTCTTCACACCGGAAGCATGTATATGTCTTCTGTAGCGTTATCTGTTAAAGACAAAGTGATTTGCAAACCTGCACATCCCTTTCCCAACTTGAGACAGCCTGGCCTCCTCTTCCCAGAGGACCGACTTTGTGACAAAGACCCAGGTTCTTTCTTGTGTGTGGTGGGGGGTGGGCATCTCTATTTTTCATTCAAGTGTGTCTGCACATGAGTACAGTGCCCATGGGGACTAAAAGGCAGCATGGAACCCCCTGCATGGAGTCACATGCAGTTGTGACATGGATGCTAGGAACTGAACTCACGTCCTCTGGAAGAACAGATCATGCCCTTAACCTCCAAGCCACCTCTCCAGCCCAGAACTTAGGAGCTAATGGAAAATTCCACCCCAACAGTAGAACCTGTGTAATCAGAGGGGTTCTTGTCCAGAAGAGGGATGGGGATGTGTTCATCACAGCAACAGAAATCAAACTAGAACAATGGGTCAGCTAGAAAGCATCCCTGTCTTCCCGCAAACTGAGTTGGTTTAGGGGGGGCTGATACTGCCATCTAGTGATGAGAGAGTGAACAGTTTTAAGAAGTTACCAAAAGCAGGCAAGCGCCAGACAGATCCTAAATACCTCATACAGCCACTGTGACAACCCAGTGAGGTTGCTGTCATAATCCCCGAGGAAGATACTGCCTGAGAGCTTGGGGGAATGACTCAGGAAAGTGTTCGCTGTGTAAACTTGCAGACCTGAATTGGATCCCAAGAAACCTGAGTTCTGGCCCAGAACACAGTTAAGAAAGCTGGGTTTGGGTGAGCACCTGCAATCCCAGAGTGGAAGGGGCAGACACAGGAGCCCCCCTTGGCCTCACGGCTGGCTACCCTAGCAAATAAGCTAGCTCCAGGCACTGGTGGAAAATTGAAGGAGGAGGAGGAGGAGGAGGAGGAGGGGAGGTTACAGTTTCTGGGTGCATGTGTACCCATGGACACGTGTACCTGCATATAGGTCTCTCTCTCTCTCTCTCTCTCTCTCTCTCTCTCTCTCTCTCTCTCTCTCTCTCTCTCTCTCTCTCTCTCCAGCATGCACACACACAATGAATATTTTAAGAGGAAATCTTCAAAAGAAAAAATAGATCATGAATATTCAGCAGACTTAAATGAGCAGGTAGTCCTCTATCTGTGCTGAAACCCTGCCAATTAGCTAGCATTGCATTACTTTTTTAAAAAGTGTAGGTTTTTTTTGTTTTGTATTTTGTTTTTGTTTTGTTTTGGTGGTTTAGTTTTTAGTTTTTCCAAGACAGGGCTTCTCTGCATAGCCCTGGCTGTCCTGGAACTCACTGTACAGACCAGGCTAGCCTCGAACTCACAGAGATCCACCTGCCTCTGCCTCCTGAGTGCTGGGATTAAAGGCGTGCACTACCAGTGCCCAGCTAAGAAGTGTGTCTTGATTAAGATACATTCAAACTATGGAACTCAGCTATCCACCATCGTAGGTCCTTGGCAAGCAAGCCCTCCCTTCCTCGTGTTTTGAAAGTACAATTTGAACGTGTGACTTGTCACTGTCGACCTTTGACACCTGGTCCCCCAGCCTCTGTGATCTACAGTGCAAACACCCAGGAGACCAGCAGTTTCCCGGCTTACCTCTGAGGGGTTTCCACTCTAGAGGTGTCAGACAAGGAGGAGAAGATCAGGGGCTGGAACCTCTTCCAGTTCATGATCCCAGGAATTATATCCTGTGACGAACGTCGGTAAAAAGACAGTGTTAGGTGGCCGCGAGAGTTAATGTGACTGTTAACCTGACAGCATCTGGAGTCACCACCTCTGGGGCTGTCCCTGAGGATTTTTAAACACTGGGTTAACTGAAGAGGGGAGAACCATCCTAACTGTGGCGGTGCCATCCCCTGGGCTGAGTCCGTCTGTGTCTGCTTCCTGTCTGTGTATGTCCCGTCAGCGGGCCGCCACACGCTCCTGCCACCGTGCCTCCCTTCCTTAAGTTGCTTTTTACCACGTTTTGTTAGAGGACCAAGGAAAGTAACTGGCGCAGTGGGAAAATGCCTTAGAGAGCTTTCAGTTCAGTCAGCTGACTGTTTCTAAGCTCCAAAAGGTTAGGTCCAAATGAATCGTCTCATTAAGCTTGACTGAGTCTAAAGCAAAGACAGTTGTTCCGGTACAGGGTGTGTGGTGGTGACTGAGGGCAGGTGCCGTCTTCTCGGCTGTGTGGGTGGCTGTGAAATGGTGCTAATGCAACATTCCAAGAGGATGGGTAGCACCCAGACAGGGAGGACAGTGTGGTGGACACAGTGGCACCGTGACGGAACCATTAGGTCTCCAGCCACTCAGCTAAGTGCAGGGAACACGGTAAGGATGGTACCTGTGGCCAGAGAGGACAATGAAAACATACTGAGCGCGCGCGTGTGTGTGTGTGTGTGTGTGTGTGTGTGTGTGTGATGTCAGAGGCCAATGTCTTTCCTCAGTCAATACCATTTCTCGTGAAACCTGGAGTTTGCAGTTTCAGCTAAACTGGCTAGCCAGTAATCTCCGGGGATCCACCTGTCTACGTATCCCTGGTGCTAGGATTACATGTCTGTGCCACCACTCCCGGATTTATACGGGGACCAGAGAACTGAACTGAGGTCCTCACGCTGTGGGGACTTAGCCATCTCCACAGTCCCCTGACCCACTGAGGCGTTTCAAGCTGGATCAGAAATGCCCTGTGGCAGCGTGGAGGTTGGGGCAGTGGTGAATCGTGGTGGGGATGAGAGGGGAGTGGCAGTCACATAAGACTTGGGGGGGGCACAGGAATGTTCTAGGACCGGTAGATCAAGGATTGTGTGAGCTCCGTGACTGGGAACGAAAGGCAAGTGGTTGATATTTGTATACTCAGAGGGCCCAGGTTAAGAGGAGGCCAGAGCCCAGAGTTAGTACTACATAACTGTTTTCATATAGTTGAAATGTTAACGAGTAACATTTCCCCCTTTAAGTCAAAAAGGGGGTGTCAGTAAAAGGGCAGCAGATAACAGGAGGCAGATACATGGACAGTGGTGGCACCTGTCCTGTCTCCTTCACAGCTGGCACAGTGAGGACTGTGGTCGCCATTCTTGGTCCATGGCTAAGGCCATGTTCTCTTTTATTGTTGTTCAAATGGCATCTCTTTGTTTGGAACATTCGTGTATGCACACATGGGTATGTGAGTGTGTGTGTGTGTTTGCACATGTATGCATTCATGAGTGTGAATGTGTGTGTGCATTGAATGTTTGTGTTTGTTTGTATGTGCAGAAGTTGTCAGAGCGCAACATGCCCAAGCCAGTGCCCGCCTTTGTCTCCTTCCACCACGTGGGTCCCAGGGATTGAACTCAGTTCGTCAGACTTGGTGGCAAGCCCCTTTACCCCCTGAGCCACCTTGCTAGCTCCGTCTCCTTTTCCTCAGTCCCTGCTGGCGCCTTCTCTCCCCGCCCCCTCACCCTCCCCACAGTCCAAGACCAGCCCTGCCAAGAGAGCCTGGTGCAGACATTACCGTATGATGCAGAAACTGCCTTTGGGTGAGAGGAATGCTAGACCCAATGTGGGACTCCTGGGTGAACTTGTACTTGGGGTGAGTGCACAGATGGTAATCTATCAGAGTTTCTGCATAGGTCAGAGGATGCTTCACCGCGAACAGTCCTGGGCTGGGATTCTGTGGACAGGAGGGAGAGCAGATTGATGGTGTTTACCCGTCTCCATACCAGGCACGGGACAGGCGTCAGCAACGCTCTCTGTGGTTCCCACTAGCCCTAACAACGGGGAGGCATGTCAGCTCTTAGCAAACTGGGCACAGGCGCAGAGCTTCAGGTCGGCCTATCTTTCCAACATCGCCGTCTTCATGTGTGCATTTTCTGGCTTAAGGGTTTCAGTAGATGCTGTTTGGATTTGCTGCCTTCACAAGGACAAAAAAGTCACTGGAATCACAGTTTGAACCGGCTTCTAGCCACGATCAACAAGGGGATTGCTACATAAGCGAACTGGATTTAAAGAGCAGATCCTTTCCTGGGTCTGCCTTAGTCTCTCCCTGTTGAGATACTCCAACAAAAGCAGCTTAGGGGAGAGGAGTTTGCTTTGGCTCCCAGTCACCACAGTAGGGAAGCCAGGGTGTACGGAGCTGAGGCACTTTGCTATCATTATCATATCATCTAGATTCAAAAGGCAGAGGGTGATAAGTGCTCAGCTGGCTTGAAATGCCAAGAGAAAACATCCCGGGGATGTAGCTGTTAGCAGAGTATTTGCCTAGCACACATCAAGCCTGAGGTTCAATCCCCAGCACCGCACAAAAATGGATGCTGTGCTGTAGACGAGCAACCCCAGTACTTGGGACATAGAGGCAGGAGGGTTAGAAGTTCAAGCTCATTCTTGGCTGCAGAGTGAGTTTGAGGCCATCCTGGCTACGAGACACTGTTTTTAAGAAATGGGGCTGGAAGAAAGGCTCAGGGGTTAAAAGTGCCTCTTCCTTTATCATGAAGCCTGGAGTTCAAATCCCAGCATTCATGTTGGATGGCTCACAAACACTGCAATTCCAACTCCAAGGGATCTGATACCCTTTCTTGTCCCCACTTGTCCCCACTTGTCCCCGGGCATACACACAAATAAATAACAAAAGTAAACATATGTATTTAGTAAAAAAAAAAAAAATTAATTAAAATAACTAAAAAAAAAAAAAAAGGAAAACACATTTCCAACTCGCATCTCTGTTTTTCGTAGGGTAATTGCTGAAATAAAGGGTCAGAGAACACAAGCATCTGCCAATTGGTACTTACAAAGATATATAGCGGGTCGTATTCCACAGACATGGCCAAGCCCTCAGGTGCCTTCATACTCAAGATGGAGGGCTTGGCCGAGAGCTGTGTGGTGTCCTGCTTGGGTAGAGCTATGATGGTGGTGACTTCATCCTGCGTAAAGACCAAGAGTGACTTGCTAGTCTTATTTTCTTCTTAAAGAGTTATTTATCTTACTTTATGTGCAGGAATGTTTGCCTGCATGTATGTGCACCACGCGCATGCCTGTTGTATCCCACGGAACTGGGGTTATAGATGGCTGCGAGCCACCACATGGGTGATGGGAATTGGACTTGAGTTCTCCTCAAGAGCAACAATGCTCTTAATCTCTTTGGCCATCCCTCCAACTCAATGGCCTGCCGTTCTCAATGGCAGGACATGGGTGACAAGGGCAGTTCTTGAGGCTGCAGATGCCTTACCTCAGCACCTTTTTTCAGGGGTCGAGCAAGCTTCTGAAGTCTGTAATTCGTTGAGGACTTGTTGACAGAAAACGGTTGATATCCTTTAATTCTGTATAACTGAGGAACCTAACAATAAAAAAAAAAAAAAACAGACAGCAGATTTGTGACACTTAAAAACCTGCTTTGTACAGCTACTTCCTTCAAATGGAAACATTTCTTCTTGGAGGAAGCCACCCTGAGGCTCAGGTAGGTAGTGAAGGAAACTCAGAAGTCTCAAGACGTTCCTGAAACTTATAAGATTCACAAGAAAGTTCCTCTCCAAGATGAACAATTGCTGGGAAGAGCTCTGATTAGCTGAGCAATTTGTCCGGGGTGCTTCAGAAATGCACCTTTGAGAGCCCTTACCATGACAATGTAGGGTTTCAGTGGTGCAGCTGCCTTTGAGTCATCCATGTTCCTGTATGAATTCCCTCACCCATGCACCTGTAAGTATTCCCAATAAACATTCTGAATCGTTAGATTAAGCTGGGGGAAGTGATTTCTTTGGTCTGGCATCAGTGCCCTGTCTAGGGTGAATAGACATTTGTAGCTCCTTTGAAAAAGGGCCCATAAGAACCCATTACTGTTTGGTAGGATTAGCGGCCTAACAGGGCTAGTCCTGAGCCTCATTCTGAGTCTTGGCACATATCAGTATTTAAATTATTTTTTCATGCCAGGAGGGCTTTACTGGAGATACACATAAACATAGTTTCACTTTCAAAAGCACAAGAGGTCCTACAGTTCAAGAAAGGCTGACTAGCCAGGCAGTGGTGGTGCGTGCATTTAATCCCAGTACTCGGAGGTAAAGGCAGATGGGTTTCAGCTTTCGAGGCCAGCCTGGTCTACCAACTGAGTGACAGGAAAGCCAGGGCCACACACTGTCTCAAAAACAAAACAAGAACCCCCAAAAACAAAACAACAAAACCAAAAAGAAAGCAAAAGAAAATAAAGGCTGACTAACTTGTGTCCTGAGGTTTCTAATAGATGAAGTCATTGTTTCCCAGAGGCATAATATATACTGTATCCATAGGAAAGAACCAGTCCCATATTCACATTAGAGAAAAAGGCCTTGAGGTGTACTCAACACACCATCAAATAATAGAGAAAATACAACATGCCATTCTATATAAGCTATAATTGAGTAATACTAACAAAAAAATGCAATTCAAATTTAAGTCTATTTTGCTTGCTTTGTGAGAAACCCGAGGGCCAGCAAGATGGCTCGGTGTGTTAGGGTGCTTGCCATCAGGACTAATGACCAGAGCTCAGTTTCTACGACTCTCACTGTAGAAGGAGAGCACCAACCCCCAAAAGTCGTTCCCTGATTTTTTCACACAGGCACCGTGACATGTATGCCTTCTCAGTGACAGATAGATGATAGATGGACAGGTAGATAGGCGATAGACAGATGGCAGCTATAAGCAACCAGAATAATTTATGTTACACGCAGGTCTTACCTTTAAAGTAAAGTAGGGGTATTTGTGCCTGATTTGAACATCAGAAGGTTTAATTACGACTAGTCCAAGGCCATCAAGAGCCTACATGGGGAAATGAAAAGAAAAACATGAAAGGGCAGACAAAAATCTGGGAGCAGATATAATGTTTCCATTGTGTATCCAAACTGTCACCCGCAAGTTCTATGCTCAAAACAGCTCTTCCTGTGGCCACAGGCAGCCACAGGCGCAAAGGCAGCCCTCCCCCATCTCTCCCTGTGTGGGAATCTTAGGACTATCATGGAGGCTGAACAGGTCCTTCTGCTATGGTTAATCCTGGTTGTCAACTTGACTGGATCGGGAATTGACTAAAAGATAAGCTGCTGGGCACATCTACAAAGGGTTTTCTTGATCAGGGTATTTGAAGTGGGAAGTTCTGCCCCTGCCCTAAATGTGGGTGGCTCCATCTAGCATCAGTCAGACAGAGACAGGTCTGAGGGGAAAGCTTTGATTTTTTTTTCCCCTCATTGCCAGGGCATCTCACCCACAACCTCATTTACTCTGTTGTTGTTGCTGCTGCTGCGACATTCCTTGGCTGAAATCAGAACTCAGCTTTTTTGTGTTTCCATTTTGTGTGGACTGGGGACCAGTAGCTCTCCAGGAATCTAGCTCTTTAATTGCAGGTTGGACTACTGATGCACGCAACCTGTGGGTCAAGCAGCTGCCGGGTTCTCAGCTCCTCTAGTATAAGGCAGCTGCTGTTAGATTATCCGGGTCATACTGTGCAGAAAAATCTAGTAGATCTTCTCTCGGTGTATATTTATTCATTCTATCGACTCCAGAGGTCCCTCAGGCTCGAAGGACTTAGCTCATGAACCCTTGGGAGTTGGCAACTGGTGACGTCAGCCCCCCTCAGGGGTCAGCTTGTCTGAGGGAGCACCTCACATCCTTCTGGTCTAGCTCCTAGGAAAGTTTGAAGTCAAAGTTCAAAGGTCAGCTTCCTCAACCTGTGGGATCTTCAGAGCTCCTAATGGGCTCAGCTGAGTCCTTTGCCAAGAAGTACTGGGGTCCCGCTTTTCTAGCCAGGCCCCACCTCCATGCTGGTCATCTGTGGGTGCTGGTCCCCAGAGATATCCCTACACAGCCACCTGCCTCAGGCACCAGGGATCCTGGAACAGAGCCTGCTACATCCCAGCCCCCAATGAGTGTCAAGCATCCTTCTTTACTTTGTCCAACTAAGCCCAGCATACCCCAATGTGGTGGATTGCTCACATGCCATCCTTTTAAAGCGATGTCTCAATTTCAAATTTGCTGAATCTTTCTAAAAAAAATGGGCATCTTAGAATTGATCAAGTCTAGTACCCAAAACTCTTAAGACATGACTTGTGGTAAGTAACATGTAAGGGTTAATTAACTGTTATTATTATTGCTACTATTTATTATTATTATTATGTGTGTATGTGTGTGCTGATATGTATTCAGGTTCATGTATGTGCGGGTGCAGGTACATTTGCACACACCCTGGCTATATTGTTCCTCGAAACTAGCTTATACTTTTGAAAAGGTTTATGTTTAACTTTACTGTGTGTGTCTGTGACATGAATGTGTGGGTACTCTCTGAGTCTCCAGGAGGACGTTAGATTCCCCAGAGCTGAAGTTAAAGGCAGTTTAACTCCAGAGCTGCCATATGAGGCTGGGAACCAAACTTGGATCCTCTGGAAGAGCAGCCGGTACTCTTAACTGCTGAGCCACCTCTCCAGCCCTATGCTTTGATTTTTGACACAAGATCTTCCCCTTTAGCTGGAACTCACAGTTCAGCTGATCAGTGAGCCCCAAGGACTTGCCTGCTTTTGTCTCCCCAGCACTGAGATCATACATCATACCAAGCATGGCTAGTCTTTTTTTAAACCTAGGTTCTGGAGATCAAATTCGGGTCTTTGTGCTTAACTGAGGTATGTTTCCAAACCAATTAACTATTATTATTATTATTATTATTATTATTATTATTATTATTATTATTTTATGATGAGCCACCATGCCTAAAAGGGAAGAAGAGGCATTGCCATACTTCAAGAGAGAGATGGAGGGGGTGGAGAGGTGGGATTCCAAGCCTGATGGAATGTCTGATTTTGGGTCTACATGCTATCTTTAGCAGATAAGGCCCTGACCTAAGAGCTACTTTGATATCTTGACCTTCCATTTGCCAGGCCAGAAGGCTCATTTGAGCACAGGCCAGGTGGGGATTCTGTTCCTATCTTCTTGTCTTGTCTCAGGTCCAGTTCCCATGCTGGGCTTCAGACTGGAAATCAGCTCAAGTTACCAGGAAGCTCCTCCAGGTACCCTTGGATACAATAGGCATGGAGCAGATGGCACCCACAGA
The DNA here is from genome assembly GCA_030556225.1 of Cricetiscus sungorus. Lineage (NCBI taxonomy): Eukaryota > Metazoa > Chordata > Mammalia > Rodentia > Cricetidae > Cricetiscus > Cricetiscus sungorus. The sequence continues at coordinate 18,911,456 of JANBXA010000367.1, read as the reverse complement.
TACAGTAGGCATGGAGAAGATGGTACCCATGGATACAGTGGGCATGGGACAGATGGTACCCATGGATACAGTAGGTATGGGGAGTATGGTACCCATGGATACAGTGGGCATGGGACAGATGGTACCCATGGATACAGTAGGTATGGGGAAGATGGTACCCATGGATACAGTAGGCATGGGGAAGATGGTGCCCGTGGATACAGTAGGCATGGGGCAGATGGTACCCATGGATACAGTAGGTATGGGGAAGATGGTGCCCATGGATACAGTAGGCATGGGGCAGATGGTACCCATGGACATAGTAGGCATAGGGAAGATGGTGCCCATGGATACAATAGGCATGGGGCAGATGGTACCCATGGATGCAGTGGGCATGGGACAGATGGTACCCATGTATACAGTAGTCATGGGGCAAATGGTACCCATGGATACAGTAGGCATGGGACAGATGGTACCCATGGACACAGTAGGCATGGGGCAGATGGTGCCCATGGATACAGTAGGCATGGGGAAGATGGTGCCCGTGGATACAGTAGGCATGGGGCAGATGGTGCCCGTGGACATAGTAGGCATAGGGAAGATGGTGCCCATGGATACAGTAGGCATGGGGCAGATGGTACCCATGGATGCAGTGGGCATGGGACAGATGGTACCCATGGATACAGTAGGCATGGGACAGATGGTACCCATGGACACAGTAGGCATGGGGCAGATGGTGCCCATGGATACAGTAGGCATGGGGAAGATGGTGCCCATGGATAAGTAGGTATGGGGAAGATGGTGCCCATGGATACAGTAGGCATGGGGCAGATGGTACCCATGGACACAGTAGGCATGGGGAAGATGGTGCCCATGGATACAGTAGGCATGGGGCAGATGGTGCCCATGGATACAGTAGGCATGGGACAGATGGTGCCCATGTATACAGTAGGCATGGGGCAGATGGTACCCATGGACACAGTAGGCATGGGGCAGATGGCAGTGGATGTTCTTTCATTTCCTACTGCTCATAATTCCTGAGGCACAAGTCCCATTCAGAGCCTCTCAGAGGAGGTGGAGGGATTGGCTGTCTGCTTTCCCAACTCATTGTTGACACCCACCAACTCATTGTAGCTCTGAGAGTCCGATGGGAAGGCAAAGGGCAGCACATCCTCAGGCCGTAGTGAGAAGCGCCAGGGGTATTCATCCTGACTCATCCGGGCCAGCATGGATCGGTAGGGATTCTCAGCTAGGAGAAGACAAACATTTTTAGGGAATTTGTGAGGTATTTCTATGTGAAAGCAGCGTCTTTAGCTGTGCACTTAGCAAATGTCTTTTGCAGCAGAGCATTCCTGTTTATTTTTTTTAGTGGTATGGCGACTAATATGTCATGCTCTTGTTTACAATTAAATGTATTGGGTCACCAAACACACACACACACACACACACACACACACACACACACACACACACGCACACGCACACACACACACACAACACACACACACACACACACACACCTCATAACACACACACACACACACCTCATAACACACACACAGACACCTCATAACACATGCAACACACACATAAAGCCAAACACACACACACTACATATTATACACAGATAGGCACATAGCATTCTACATACACACACCCTGCACACAACATACACAGCACACACACATGCATACACATACAATATCTACACACTGATGCATGCACACACACACATACATAAAACACATACCGCACACACAAACATACCACACCCATACACCCACATACTCCACACACAGCACACACCACTCTCTCACATATACGCACACAGAACACACACATACACACATAATACATTGTGTACACACAGGCACACACACACACACAAAGTCAGAATAGGAATTAGTTAGAAAGGAGGGGAAGAAAGGAGAAAAAGATGACTATGGAATGAATATGATTAAAAGACATAAAAATGTTTAAAGATATCGTACTGAAAATAATTATTATGGATAATTAATATATGCTTGTGTAGACTTTGGAAGAATATTCAGAGTTATGTATACTCAAGCATGTTTGCATACACATATTCAGTAATATAAATGTACATTATTAGTTTCCTTGTATTCATTCCTTCTTTCCCTCCCTCTCCTTTTGAGACAGAGTCTCATACAGCCCATCCTGTCCTTGAACTTACTATGTAGCTACGGATCCTCCTGTCTCCGCTTCTCAAATGCTTCTATTACAGGTGTGTGTCACCAAGCTAGGTTTAGGGGCACTAGGACTGAAATTCAGACTCCATGGGTGTTAGGCAAGTGCGGTACTGAGCAATGTCTTGGTATTCTTTCCCTTTATTTTTATTTTCTTACTATTTATGATGTTTTTTTGAGACAGGGTTTCCCTATGTAGCCCTGGCGGATTATCCTGGAACTTGATCTGTAGACCAGGTTGGGTTCCAACTCAGGCATCCACATGTCTCTGCCTCCAGAATGCTGGGAGTAAAGGTGTGCATCGCCACACTGGGCTCACAATTGTTTTACACTGTTTATTTCATTGAGCTTATTAAGTTGCATTCTCTTAAAAATCTGATTTTAATTTTAAGAGATTTTGTTATTTTTGTGAGTTTGTGCATGAGTGCCGTCCCCAGACACACCACAAGAGGGTGTCAGACTCCCTGAGTTAGAGTTACAGGTGGTTGTGAGTTGCCTGATGTGGGTGCTGGGAACACACTCTGGGCCTCTGCAAGCTGAGCCACCTCTCCAGTCCCCAGGACAAATTCTTCCTTAAAATACCTCTGATGAATTTAACCAAGAAAAAGTTGGATTCTGGAGAGCTTTTATAAATAACGATGTGCGGTTTTCAGGTGAAGTTTATTGTTTGTTAAAAACACTTTCCCTGTTAGAAACTTCAGTGTTAGAAATAAAATACTCTAGGAGGAATACACGAGCAATTAAAACGCTACAGAGTATTTGGGGGGAGAGAATCGAGGTAGCCTTGGTGGGGGCTTGTTACTGCTTGGGGAGGTGGGGCGTGGCAGAGGAGGGCTTGGGGGAGCGTGGGATGCCACAGCTGCCTTTGGCCCTTCGTGGGGACCACAGGCTGGGTTCTTGGAAGCAGCTTGTGGATCAGAGGGCTCTGAATGAATGGGTCTCTCCCTCTCTCCTTTAACCATCCTTCCTCTCCAGCAAGATGTGCATGTCTACATTTATATGGTACATATGTATGTGCAAGTATGTAGCGTGTGGGTATCTGCATGTGGAGGCCATAGACAACCTCAACTGTTGTCCCCCAGGTGCAGTCCACTTTGCTCTTAAGAGACAGCCTGCAACTTGCCAGGTAGACTAGGCTGGGCAGCCAGCTCCAGGGCTCCTGTCTCTCTCCATCTTCTCAGTGCTGGGATTGCAAGCATGTGCCACTGTGGCTGGATTTTTCTATGTGGGTTCTGGGGATCAAATACGGGTCCTCATATTTGCAAGCCAAGTCCTTTACTGACTGAACTATGTCCCCAGCCCCAACAATCAGATTTTCCAGAACAAGAGACAGCATGAGGCTTAAAGCTGCTCGTGTAAACGCTAGGCTGAGCATACACTAGAGTCAAGCAATCATTCAGCAAGTATACGTCACAAGTGTCCTTGTGTCCCTGCTGATGAGAAGCATAATGGACAGCAGGAGGTTGAGCCAGACTGCACCGGTGACACCACTCAGCCTAGGGTGGGTAGACCTCCGTGACTGACAGCTGGCATGGAGATCTGAGGCAGGTGTGGAAATAACGCCCAGAGATATCCATATCCACACCCTCAAGGATGAGCAATTACACGTGGTAATTCACACGTGGTGAGGGGGACCTGGTAGATATAAGTAAATCAGGCCTCCCAAAGTGGAGAGCTTTTCCAGGCAGGCCTGGTGAAATCGCCTGGTCGGTATAAAAGTGAGAGATAAAAGTGACACGAGGAAGGAGCCAGGAGCCAAGGGAAGCAGGCAGCTTTCAGCAGTAGCTTCCAAGACAAGGAACTGTCCTGCTGACACCTTGGTTTTAGATTCCTGTCACATAAAAGCTGTGACATTTATGTGTTCCTGTGTGTACACATATGTATGTTTGTGCATATCATGTGGATGCTGAAGTTGGCTGTCAGTTCTCAGGCATTTTCTACCTTCTGTTTGTGATAGGGTCTCCCATATACCTGGAACTCCACCAGAGACTAGGCTAGGTGGCCAGGGAGCTCCTAGGGAACTTGCTGTCTCTGCCTCCCATCTCACTGTCACTGGCAACAACTGTACCCGCCTCTTATGTGGTTTTCAGGGGTTGAACTCAGGTCCCTACATTTTCAAGGCAAGTGCTTTGCCTTCTGAGCCGTCACTCCATCCCTGAATTTGTGTAATTTTAAGCCATGAAATTTGTCTTCATGGTATTGGTTCGTCTTAATGAAAACACAAAACTGGTGTGTAGAATTTAGGATGACGTTTGATATTGCCAGAGCTGAGTGCATTGAGAAAGAGGCCTCTAAGAGGCCATGGTCATCAGCATCACTAGTTTCTCCATACCTTGTATTAGTGACCGCTTGACTTTGACGAGCTTTCTCATTATGCCTTCTTTGTCCATTCCACGGATAGCTTTCAGCATAAGGTGCAACCTCCGCTCAAGCATGATCTGGAATGGGAAAGGACAACTTCAAAGGAGGAGTTGGCACAAGGTTCTCTTGGCTGTCACGAGGTGGGCGGCTTCACACCAGCAAGCATTTCTCGCTGTATGTTCTGCATGGCCACAGGCTCCAGTGCAATGGAAAGAAACCTCTGGAACTGAGCCAACACATGACTTCTCTTGTTCCACGTTGACTACTTAAGGTATTTTGTCACAGCAGGAGAAAGCTCAACAGCACACCACATCTTAGTCACTGTTCTCCCTTGTTTGAGGATGGCTTTGTCCCCTATAGAAGCCACACTCAAAAGGAAGAGACAGAGGTCTACAGGTGGCATAAGATACTGAGGGTGGGGGGTGGGAGGAGTGGGAGATGGGGGGGTGGTCAGCACATTCTTTGCATCAAAGACCAGAAGGATTGCTCCTTTGACGATAGGTAGACCAGTTGGTCCAAAGGGAAAGTGAGCCATAGGTAGGCAGGGGAGTGTTTGGGTCAGGGAGGGGGAATGGGAACACAAGTCCAGGGCATGGGATGGTGCTCTTGGAAGAGGATGGGTACAGTGTGAAGGGCAGAGGTGTGGCTGCAGTCAGGCATGGCTCCTCATACCTGTACTGCATTAGAACCCTAGAAGCTTTTGCTGTTTCTTCCTTCCCACTCTTTCGTTTTGTGTGGTGCATTTATGTGTCCATGAGCGGCGTGCGTGCGTGCGTGCGTGCGTGCGTGTGTGTGTGTGTGTGTGTGTGTGTGTGTGTGTGTGTCTAAGCATACACGTGCTTATGAAGGCCAGAGATTGATACTGGGTGTTGTTTTCGATTGAGTCTCCACCTTATTTTTTGAGACAGGGTCTCTCATTGAACCCTGAGCTCTCAGATTTGGCTAGGCTGGCTGGAGTCCCAGCATCATCCTATTTCAGTGGCCCTAATATTAGGATTACAGGCCCATGCCACCACACCTGACCTTTCACACAGGGGCTAAGGATCTGGAGTCCCGTCCTCATTCTTACATGGTAAGTGCTGTACTGACTGAACCATCTGCCTAGCCCCATCAGATGCTTCTTCATCCAGCCTTACAGTAGGGAGTCCCTGGAGACTGAGCATGTACTTGGTAGAATATAATAGGTATGGGCAGTGAGCCCCGTGTCACCTCTGAAATTCCCCATTCTCCACTGAAACAATTACCCCCAATATCCCGATGCTTTAGAGTCATTATACGACCCCAGCAACTCCTCCCCTAGGTGTGTATACCTTGGAGAATAAAAAGCCATGTGTCTTCTTACTTGGGTGTGAATGTTTGTAGCAGCATTACTCAGAATAGCCAAGTGATGAAAATTGCTGGGATGCCCATGAGTGTATGAACAGATAAAGAAAACCTGGTCCATCCCAACAGTGGAATATTACACAGTAATTAAAAAGAAAAGAGTGAAGCGCTCGTTATGATCCCACTGAACATATAAAGTGAAAGGAGTCAGTTACAAAATGTCTAATACTGTACGATTCCATTTCCATGAGATGTCCAGAAAATCCAAGTCCATAGGGATAGAATGTAGATTCATTGGCTTCGAGGAGCTTGGGGCGGGGGGAAGGGGATGGGTAGGGACTGCTCCTATCTTCTGAAACTAGGTAGCAGGCAGGGGAGTCGCTCAGTGTGTAGAGGGCTTGCCTGGGTTACACAAAGCCCCAGGTTCCATCCATAGTGTACACCTGTTGTGGTGGTGCCCACCTGTAATCCTGACAGTCAGGAAGTGGAGGCAGGAGAATGGGGAGTTACCACACAGTGAGTTCAAGGTTCCCCTGGGGTATAGACCCTGACCAAATAGAGAGGCAGATATCACACCGCATCAATG
>JANBXA010000367.1:18885000-18897500 GCA_030556225.1 Cricetiscus sungorus | reverse complement strand
TACCCGATGAGGCCAAAATTAATACACCTGATTTCCCAGAGTTGGCGTTACAGACAGGTGGGAGATGCCATGCTGGTGCTGGGAACTGAACCCAGGCCTCCCGCTGGGCCAGCCAGTATTCTCACCCACTGAGCCAGCTCCATAGCCCACAGCTCAAGGCGTTCGTATTTGTGTTCTTTCCGATAAAACTATCACGTGTGGATCAATAATATAACTAAACTAAAGGAAGTTCCGGTGTCAAAAGGAGTCCATGGAAACATTTCATATCAGCATATTAACATATGATCACACGCATGTGTATATGTACTTATGTATGTATACATATATACACCAGTGGTTGCCTTCCTTCCCATACTTAGAAAAATGCATTCATACTTAGAAAAATGCATTCATGTGTGTGTGGGGGGGTACGGAACTCAGCCTTGGCGGCAAGCACCTTAGGTGCTGAGTCCTCTCTCCTTTGCACTCCTCACGCATATGAGAAGTAGAATCTCAACAGACTAGGGGCTGCTCTGGTGGTCTAGATTATTTATTTCTAGCCGGAAGCTCTTCAACAGCATAAGCTGCTTATTTTAGAAACCATGACTTTGATTTACTTTCCTAGTAAAAGAATACTTATGCTCTTTGGAAAACAAAAACAAAATGGGGGTGGGCTTCCAGCTAGGTTGGGAGGACACCTGCCCCTCTGCTCTACAGCCTGTTAAGTAGACTCATCTTGTAAGTCAAATGCTGTTTCTGTAGTGCTGGGTTGAAGCTGGGTTACATGCCAGGCAAGAGACTAATGACTGATATGCTCTCCCAGCTTTAAAAACAAACTCCTGGGGGTGTTACGGGAAAAGAGAAAATCCCGGTTCTTCTTATTTGTTTAAAGGCAGGTTCTTGCTATGTAGTCTAGGCTACCTTTGAACCCATCGTCTTCCTACCTCAGCCTCCTCAGTGGTAAGATTCCAAGTGTGCACCACAATGTTCATAACTGCATTGGGTTGGACTTCTGATGAAGTGTTAAGAAAATATTGTGGCTGTCGCTATATAAATTAAATTAATCCAGCAGCATTTCTTTTATCAGTAGTTGTTATTTTCTCAGCTTGTCTAGAACACACAGAGCCCTGGATTCTGTCCCCAGCACCATATAAACGAGGTGTAGCGATGCCTATCTGTAATCCCTGCACTCCAGAGGTGGAGGCAGCAGGAATGTCAGTGAGCCTGAGGCCAGCCTGGGCTACCTGAGTGGACAGAAACATGATGAAGAAACCATACGGTAAGGCCATGTTGGGGTGGCAGGTCCCAGTGAAGACACACTCGTAGGGCTGAGAGTTGAACTGTGAGATCCACAGCTGAATTTTTATTTGTGCCATCCCGTACTGGATGGGTGTGAACTTGACAGTCACATTTGCCTTCCCGTTAGCTGGAATTATTCCTGTAAGGAGAGGAGGGGAGAGAGGGATGTGACTTCACCAGTCATTTTTCTTGTGGCTGTGACAAAATACCCAACAAAAGCAGCTTAAGGAAGAGAGGGTTTGTTCTGGTTCACAGTTTGAGGACTCACAGTCCATCATGGTGGGGAGTCACGGTAGCAGGTCACGAGGCAGCCACAGTTAGAAAGCAGAGAGAGAGAGAGGGATGCTGTGCTCAGCTCACTTTATTCTTTTTATTGTCTAAGACCCCAGGCCGTGGAATGGGATGTCCCACTTTGATGAAGCCATGCCCTGCCCAGGTTTTTCCCCCTTGTGGCATTGCCAGGCAGGATTAGCCATCACAGAGGTATCTGCTCTGATCACCAGGCACAGTGCAGCTGAGGAGGCACCCCCAGCCCCATCTTCCCAGCAGCGCAGCGTGGGTGTGCCTCTGCTCACTCTACAATCTCTTTAGCGTGCACACGGCTCCACTTCCGAACGTTGCCACAGACCTTGCGCATCAGCCACCACACACATCCTTCCCAACAATTATCTGACCGTGTAGTTATACAAATAATGGCCAAGTCCATCTGCATCCGTGCCTCAGATGTAAATTCCCAGAGTGCTGGCCCTGGAGCAAATGACCAGAATGCAGAGCCAATGCTGTGGGCAGCAGGAAAACTAGGAACGCACACACCCGGGAGTTTTGGTCCAGATAGTTTAATTCCACGTGTTTCTCTGTAACTTTATTCTTTTCCTCCAAATCTTCTTCCTTCCCTCTCTCCCTCCTTCTCTTTCTTTAGTGTTGGGGCTGAAGTCCAAGGCCTTATCCATGCTTGGCGATTCGTTCTACCACAAAGCTACAGCCCCAGCCCCCCTCCTTTCAAATCTTTCGGATGAACTGGTGTTCCTTCTACTGTCAAACAGCACTTATGCCAATCACTCCTTCGTGTATCTGGTACCAATTGGGCTTAGAACATTGTGTGTCCTAGGGTTGTTAGGGTCACAGCCTGGACCTTCACAGCCCTAACAAGTCAGGCTGTACCATCATCTTCATTAAAGAGACAAACTAAAGAAAAAAAAAGAAAAGAAAAAGAGATTTAGCCAGTGTACCTAGGAGAACAAAGAGGCCCAGTGACCCCCAAGTCCACCCACGGAACCCTGATATGAGGTTCAGATTTAAACAGAAGGCAAGCGATGTATATAGCTAAGCTGTCCCGGTCAAGGTGCGGTCCTGGCCATCACCGACCCACACTATCTCACGGCCATTCTCCCTGCAAGGTGGTCTGACATGTTGTCAGAACTGTGTGACGTCTCTGTGTGGGTGTTACCTTCCAGGGGAATTGCAAGCACCCAGACAGACACCAGCTCACAGCTGTTTTATCTACGGAACCCCTCCTGTGGTTCTTTAAAACGGGCAGTCAATAGTTTCTAAGAGAGGGAGAGGCATCCTCTCCATTGGTGTAGCCACTGGCAAGGAGCCCATGCGTCAGTAAGCAATCCCTCATGAAACACAGTGTGACACAGACATGGAAGAAGAAGGGGGCTAGTTAGAAAGAGCAGGGTCAGTGCAGGCGCTAGGGGACCAGGGAGATTAGCAGGGGTGAATATGATCAAAATACATTACATACATGTGTGAAAATACCACCACAAACCATTATGTCATGTAAATAATATGGAAGACTGGGCTTATCACTCAGTGGGCAAAGTGCTTGCTGTGCAAGCATAAGGATGTGATTGGGATCCCCAACACCCATGTAAAACCTGACAAAGCAATCGCATCTGTAACCCCAGCAGCACTGGGACGGGTGGAGACAGGAGGATGCCTGGAGCTCACAGGCCAGCCTAGCAGAAACGGTGAGAGACCCTGCCTCAAAAGATAAGGTGGGGGTCAGTTAGGGTAGGCATCCCAGTGTGAGCATGCACACTTGAGGGCTCGCACGCACGCGCACACACACACACGCATGCACGCACGCACGCGCACACACACACGCATGCACGCACGCGCACACACACACACACACACATGCACGCACGCATGCACGCATGCACGCACGCACGCGCACACACGCATGCACACACACGCACGCGCGCGCACACACACGCATGCACGCACCCACACGCACACAAACACACACATGCACGCACGCGCACACACGCATGCACACACACGCACTGCACACACCGCATGCACGCAAAGCACACAAACACACACACGCACGCACGCACACACGCATGCACACACACGCACGCGCACACAAACACACACACACACATGCACGCACACATGCATGCACACACACGCACGTGCACACAAACACACACACGCATGCATGCACGCACGCGCACACACGCATGCACACACACGCACACACACACACACGCACGTACACACAGATCGAGGTCACAATTGTTAAGTGATGGCTACTATTGTATCTTAAGCCCAGGGCCACTTAGAGAGAGTCACCAGAGACAATGGGTCTGCGGGCCCACAGCAGATCATTTGCGTAAAAATCCCAACTGAAGAGACTTTAATACCTTCAGCATCGTTTGGTCAGAGCATCATCCTGTGGGATCTGCAGGCCATTCAGGACTTGAGGGCAAGAGCATCCTACTGTTTCACGCCAGCTCATTGTCGTAAAGACTTAAGAACAAGCTCTGGGGCGAGGATCAATGTTACCTTGACCGGGGTGATTAATTTTTAAGTGCCCCCCACCTAGACATAATACCTAAAGCCTGCTGTGGAGACCTAGCCCAGGCAACCACAGTAAGCTGGGTTTTGTTTCTTTTGTTTTTGTTTTTTCTCTGTTAGTGCAGCTCCTTTGCTTGAACATGAAAGTGACAAGCTGTGCAATGTTGACGGTTGTAAAATATGAGCCAAGGTTTGGCAACAACTTCTTGGCCAAAATTCATAGTGGCACAAAGGAGTAATGCTTTGTAAGTGAGGAAGGTATCCTCAATATTTAACCTCCATTGAAAAAAATGTGTCTCAGGGCTCTGTCGGTAGGGTGCTTACCCAGCATGCACGAAGATCCCCAACCCCACACAAACCAGCATTAGTGGTGCCAACACCCAGGAGGCAGAGGCAGCAGGACCAGAGGTTCAAGGTGACCCTTGGCTACATAGTGACTTCTAGGTCACCCTGCAGACAAGTGTATCTGTGGAGCAGGCAGTGAGACAGCTCTCTGTAAGGTGAACGCTGCTGAGCCTGATGACGTGAGTCTGATCTCCAGACCCGTGTGGCAGAAGGAGACAACAAACGAAGGAGTTGTCCTCTGCTCACAACACGAACATATGTACACACATGCACATGAAATAAATACATTAAAGGGTGATAGAAAAATGTGAAACCCGAACCACTATTCTTGGACCAATTACAGATCAGTGTAACCAGCAGTGATGAATGATGTTAAGTCACAGGGCAGGGAGCTGGGTGTGGGGATGTGTGGGGATAGATCCCAGGACTCAGGAGGATCCTAGGCTGCTCTGCAACGCCAAGCAAGACAAACAATAGCAGACACCAAATAACAGTAACGGCAAAAACTCAAAGGCAAGAAAGTCCTGGCTGCAGAGATGGCTCAGGGGTTAAGAGTATTTGCTGCTCTTGTTGAAAGCTTGATTTGGTCCCGGCACTAACATCAGGCAGCTGCAGCTCTTCAGACCTCCGTGAACACTGCACACCCACTGGCTGTGTTATGTGGCTAGCAAGTGCCAGGGTTCCTAGAGCCGGACCGTAGCAAGCGCCACCACGCCTGGCTTTTACGCGGGTGCTGGAGGTCAAGGCTGACATGTGCAGCAAGCACTCTACTAAGTGACCTCTCTGCAGCCCCACTCCGAGACCTTTTGAGCTCTTTGCTATTGGCCTCAGGTACTCTGCTGTGCATTTACTCCCTCTAACGGGAGCCTGCTTACCATCCCACCTCCTGGCCACTGGTCTAGTCTCTATTTCCATGAAATACTTTTTAAAAATTGTCTTGTCTTTCTTTTAAAAGATTTATTTATTTATTATGTATACAGTGTTCTGTCTGAATGTACACCTGCAGGCCAGAAGAGGGCACCAGATCTCACTACAGATGGTTGTGAGCCACCATGTGGTTGATGGGAATTGAACTCAGGACCTCTGGAAGAGCAGCCAGTGCTCTTAACCGCTGAACTATCTCCCCAGCCACTAAAAAATTGTTAATTTTTTTTGGGGGGAACAGGGTCTCTCTGTGTAGTCTGGTTATCCTGAAGTTCCCTATGTAGACCAGGCTGGCCTGTAACTCACAGAGATCCACCTTCATCTGTCTCCCGAATGCGGGGATTAAAGGCGTGCATCAGCACACCTGCCCCCTCCCCCAAAAGGAGAGGGTGTCCCAGGTGGCTGAAGATGACCATGGATGCCTGTTCATCCTGGCTCCTATCTCAAGTGCTGGGATTACAGGTGTGCAGTTATGCAGGGTTGAGGGTGGGACCCAGGGTCCCCTGGATGCCAGGGAAGCACTCTGTCAACAGAGCTACACCCTACGACACCAAACTTCTTAGATCCCACGTGTACGTGACATCACCTATGTTATCATAAGCTTTAAACGTTTCCTCCCAGCAGCTTGGAAGTACAGATTATTCTATCCAGGAATTTTTGTCGAGTCATCTAAGACTCGACACATTGGAGACTTGTGTTTTAACCTTCTAGGAGTTAGGGTTCCACTGACTGTGGGGCTTGGGGTGAACTAACCTCCGTAAGACACAATTAACAGCTGCATGGTGTAAAAGTCATCTGCACACAGGTTTTGGTAAGTTCTAGCACTAGGGTTGTGGAGGAAGGCGCCAAGAAGACAGGGCTCCCTCTGCCTTGCGGTGCTGAGGCAGAGCCTGGGGCAAGACAGTGGCCTCAAGGGTCACTGGGCGTCCATCACAATTCCCTTTGGTCACTCAGAAACTCTGCAGCTCAGCTTGAATGCCTTAACTGAGCCTCAGTTTTTCTCATCTGTAAAATGGGACAAGGCTTAAAGGACACACTGATCTGTGATGAGCGCTTGTGCATACCGTCAACCTGAAAACTGAACTTCCCAGCTTTTAGGTCACACAAGCAACTTAGGTAACTTAGGGCGGGCTCAGGTACCACCAAGCTGTTTGGAAGAGGAAACGTGTCTTGAAACAATTTACACTCAACCCATTTTAGCCTCCCCCGTTTTCATACGTGTGTGTGTGTGTGTGTGTGTGTGTGGCATGCATGTATGCATATGCATGTTTGCATGCGTGTGTGTGTGTTCGCTAAGCATGCTGGCTAGTGTCCATTGTCTTCTGGACTGGGCTGAGAGTCACCGTGTGAACAAGGCTCTGAGTGTCCATGAGGGTGCTTCCAGAAATATCTAGCCGGGGTGAGACCTGTCCTGGATGTGGGCAGTGCCAAACGCAAGCTGCGATTCTGGGCTGGGTAAAAGGAACATGAGTTGGGTACCAGCATCCACCTGTCTGCTTCTGGCTGTGATTGCCATGTGACCAGCGGTCTCCCCTCCTGCTGCCACGCACCACAGCCCCCCTCCCCGTCCCATGTAGCCTGTGAGACAAACCCTCCCCTCCTTACATTGTTTCTTTTTGCCACAGCAACGAAGAAAGCCACTAATATTCCAAGTCCTGCCTCGGGCCTGAGATTGCTGGGTTTGTGACATCATCACGCCATCCTCACCTGACGTTGGCGCAATCGTAAAGGCCTGATGAGACCGAAGCAAGGTGATGTGGAACTCAAAATCCACGGGGCAGCTGCACTGCAGCGGGATCACGTAGCTTTTGCTGCGGGAGAAGCACAGAAGGTGAGGGAGCACATCATTCTTCTTAGCTTAGCGAGGAGTAGAGGCGCAGGAATCGCAGCAGGCGGCAATAAGCGACACCCAACATCAGCAGGTGCTTCCTGTCCCACACGGACAAGAAGGTCTAGAAATAGGCTCTCGCGTAGCCTAGGCCGGCATCCATTTGCTGCGTAGCCAAGAGTCTGGTTCTGATTCCCTGACAGAAGCAACCTAAGGGGCAATGGGCTTTCTCGTCTCTCGATGTAGGGAAGCCAAGGCAGCTGGATCCTGAAGCAGCTACACCCACCGCCGATAGCTGAGGGCTATGCAGTAATGCACACCTGCTTTTGCTCTGCTTTCTTCCCCCTCTGTCTCTCACAGTTCAGGATGCCCTGCTTAGGGAATGATGCCTCCCTCGGTGAACAGGCTTCCCCATGCCAGTAGTGTAATCTAGTTCCTGCTAGACAGGGCAACGTGACCTGGACGACCCAACATTGACAGCCTCTTCTCTGGTGGCTCCAGATCCTGTCACGTTCACAATCGAAACTTCCACACCAAGGGTGATCGGTCTTTTCTCTGGCTCGTAAGCGCTGGCTAGGATTGCATGCGTGCACAGCCATGCGCTGCTCAGGCAGGTGCTGAGGAGCCCAGGGCTTTGTGAGCATCGTGGGCAAACACTCTACCAACTGGGCGCCATCCCTGTTCATTCTCTCCACGGTACTCCTGTGAGCAGAGCTGCCTTCTTGGGCGGGACCCACCTGGCCTGCTCCACTTCACCACCACGCACTGGGCCTCACCTGCCCTGGATTTGGAGTCTCATTGCAAATACACACACACACACACACACACACACACACACACACACACACACACACACTGCTCAATAAATATTTGGTCTTCGGACTATTTACGGGACTATAAATGTGGCCTTTAAAAGCACCTCCAAACCATTTTTATTGTGTAGTGAGATAGCCACGACCTGGACCCCAGCTCGCTCTCTGACTTCCTGGCTTCCTGCTGAGAGCATCTGGGGGCATCCTTGGAAGCAGGAACCCATAGCGGTCATCTGTTTCTGACCTCAACTAAACATCAATCAGCCTATATTGTGTCCCAGAATCTTATCTCCCATGCAATATTATTGGGCTTTGAAAAATAGGTGCAATGCCAGGAATAGTTCCAATATAAATATTTTTGAACAATTAAGATTTCTCTATTCATTCCTAAGAACTATAAACTATTTCCAAAGAAATAAAGTATCATTGATTGGCAGTCCTTTTCTATCTCTGTTTCTTTCTCCTTTGGAGGGGTGACCCTTACTAGGGATCTTCTATCTAAAATTTTTATGTAATTAATATCACAACAGTGGGGCTGGAGAGATGGCTCAGTGGCTAAGAACACTGGCTCCTCTTCCCAAGGTCCTGGGTTCAATTCCCCTACCCACATAGTGGCTCACAACCATCTACAGTGGGATCTGATGCCTTCTTTTGGCATAAGGTCATACAGGTTCATAAAGCACTTATATACATAAATAAAATAATTCTTTTAAAAATAATATCACAACAAATCAGAATGGTACCACCCACACACAGGGTGGGTCTTCCCAGCTCAGTTAAATTCCTCTGGAAATGCTCTCACAGGCACACCCATGTGTGTTTTCTAGGTGGCTTCAAACTTAAGTCAAATTGCCAATGCACTCAAGAACTCGCAACAGCGGTGGCTACCTCTGCGAGCTGCGGAAGATAAACAATTTGATTCCAGCACGGATGGGAGAAGGGGCTCACAAAGCCCACTCCTAAGTGCTACTAGGAAAGCCAGCCGATTTTCTTTAGGGTCATGGCCCTTGGTAGGTGGTCCATGCTGTAGGACCCAGCCCTACACCCATGTGCACACGGACAATACCACGTGGGTTTAGTAGGGTATGTGGGACACATTATTTATTAAAACATACACGAGGATGCAGAAAGCACAGTCAGCCACAAGCCATAGAAGCCAGACACACACCTTGAATTCCAGCAGCCAGAGGCTAGGAGGTGGTGGTACATTCTTTTAATCCCAGGACTCAAGATTAAGAGGTAGGTGGGACTCTCTGAGTTCAAGGCCACCCACGAACACATGAGATTGAATCAGTCTAAAAGAGCAACAGATTAGATGCCTTTAATGCCAGCACTAGAGGGGTATAAAAGACAGAAGCAGGGTCTCCAGTAGAATATTCATTCTCCAGCCACACTGAGGAGAGGTTACAGCCTGAGGCTTGGTGAGAACTTGTGGAGACAGGACCAGCCCATTCAGCCTCGAGTGCAGGTAAGAAGCTAGTGGCCAGGCTGTTTTGCCATTCTGATCTTCAGCTTGAAGTTTGAACCCCAATATCAGTTTCTGGGTCTTTTATTTTTATGTTATAGCTATGTTTTAAAAAATTAGAACAGGATGTGAAGTTGAGAGAAAAATCTGGATGGGGGTGTACAGGAGAAGCTGGGACTGGGGTGTATTATATTCATGTGTGAAATTCTCTAAGAATAAAAAAGAATTTGCTGGGCTTCTAGGAAGCGGGTGTTTTCGGGCTACATTGCCCCCAGCCACTGGGCTAACGGGCAGCTTGGCTCCCCTCGTTGTCACAACCTGATTGTCACTACCCTCTACGTGCCTCTGTCCCCAACTAGGTTAGAAGCCCAGGTCCAGGTCAGTGAAGTTTCTTGGCTTTCTTTCATTGGATGAAGACTAAGAGAATCTCAGGCTCCCCCGGGATCAGTGGGACCACGGCCTCCTCGATCCCATGGGAGTAACCCCACTGCAGCCCCGGAACCCCTGAGCGTGCGTGTGTGCGTGCGTGTGTGTGCGTGCGTGTGTGTGTGTGTGTGTGTGTGTGTGTGTGTGTGTGTGTGTGTGTGTGGTGTTCAGAGGAAGACACCTGGTGTCTTTGTTATTCTCCACTGTTTTGAGACAGGTAGGGTAGGGTCTCTCATTGGACCTAGATCTTGACAATTCAGCTAGACCGGGTGACAAAAAGAGTCGCCTGTCTCTGCCCCGGAGATTGTGGCATTACAGATGTAGGATGCCATACCTAGTGGGTTTTTGTTTTGTTCTGCGTTTGTGCTAGGAACCTGAACTCAGGTCCTCGTGGCTGCCCAGCAAGCACCTTACTGACTGGACAGTAAGGTGAGGAGTCACCTTCTCCCTGATCCTCTTGAGGGAGCGTGTCTAATGACTTTGAAGAGGTGTGTGCTCTGAGGGAAGCCTGCTCCCCCCACCCCCTGCCGGCAACAGTGTCCTGCTGCTGATTGATCCCTTCCTGCTTGCTTGCTTAGTTCCTCCCTTCCTTCCTCTCTTCCTCCCTTCCTCCCTCCCCCTCCCTCTCTCCCTCCCTCTCTCTTTCCCTCCCTTCCCCCTCCCTCCCTCCCTTCCCCCTCCCTCCCTTCCTTCCCCCTCCCTCCCTCCCTCCCTCCCTCCCTCCTTTCTTCCCTCCCTCCCTCCCTTCTTTCTCCCTCCCTCCTTTCCTCCCTCCCTCCTTTCCTCCCTCCCTCCCTCCCTCCTTTCCTTCCTCCCTCCCTCCTTTCCTCCCTCCCTTCCTTCCCTCCCTCCTTTCCTCCCTCCCTTCCTCCCTCCCTCCCTCCCTCCTTTCCTTCCTCCCTCCCTCCTTTCCTCCCTCCCTTCCTTCCTCCCTCCTTCCCTCCCTCCCTCCTTTCCTTCCTCCCTTCCTCCCTCCCTTCCTCCCTCCCTCCTTTCCTCCCTCCCTCCCTCCCTCCCTCCCTCCCTCCCTCCCTCCCTCTCTCCCTCCCTCTATCTCTCCCTCCCTCCTTCCTTCCTTTTTGAAACGGTCTCACATAGATAGCCAGGTTCTTCTCAATCTTGCTGTGTAGCCAAGGATGGCTTTGAACCATTGCTCTCATCTCCACCCCCCAAATGCTGGCATGACAGGTGTGGGCTACCGCAGTTGGGGATGAAACCTGGGGACTCCTGCATGGTAGACGGGTACTCTGCCCTCCACTGCTGCTTTCTGTTTAAATGCTTTTCCTTAGCTGTCCTGTTCTGTGATGCTAGGGCTGTAAACACTTGAGTTCCCACAGGAGACAAGGCTACCCCTGCTACCCCCAGGCTTCCAACAATGATACTTTCGGACATAAATCCTGGGTAATGCTCACATGGGGCCCTTTCTTTACCTCAGTTTACAGGATTTTCTGCCAAACCTTTACATCCTGTTCTAGCACAGGCTCTGCTAGCGGTGTACAGCCAGCCCGAACTCTCTGAAAGGTGCCCTGATTCTAAAAACCAGCTGGCAACAGTGGCTGCATTTCACAGGCTCCTGGGCGTGTCTGTGAGGAATTTTCTAGTTTTGATTAACTGAGGGGGGGGGCTCCCTAAGCGTGGATGGCACCATGCTATGTGCTGTGGCCCTGGATGCAGTGAAAAGGAGAAAGTGTGTTGGGCATGAGCGTCCACGTCTCTGCTTCCTGACTATGGTGCAATGTGACCAGCTGCCTTGTGTCCCTGCCAACACACCTTCCCGCCACGATGGACTGGACCCCAGAAGTTTGAGTTAAACAAACCATTTCATAAGCCGCTTTTTATCAGCTTTGTTGTTGTGGTTGCTTTGTTATAGCATCTAGGAAAGTAATGAATACTCATGGCTGTCTAAGGTCATCCCATGCCGAAGGCTCCCAACCATAAGGCACATGAGCCTAGCAGACACTCCAGCCAAACTGGTTACAGCCAATTAACACCCTTGGTTACAGCAACGGGGGCCGGAATCCACTCATGACTGATGAGGAAGATGGACGCAGGGTGTGGGCAGTGGCTTACTGCCATCCGCAGGTGGTCTCTAGGGTAAGGCAGGGGGCTCTGTGACACCTGCAGGTGTCAGCTCAGAGCTGTCCCAGAGAGGCCCTGTGTGGCATTCAAGGCTCTTCTAATAACTGTCACATGACCGAATGGTTTTGAACTGAAACAATTCCCCCCAGACTCCCTTGGGTTCTTCCCATTAGTGACAAATGGTCCATTTTCAATGAACTCCCAAGCTCTGATAATTCCCAGAAAAGGTGTTGAGGTATTTGTTTAGTGATGATTGCCAGGAGCCAAGTTCCTGATGCACTTGCCAGCCTGGAAAAACAAACAGTTCCTGAAGGGGACAAAATTCCAAGCGCTGTGACTCACAAGGCCCCAGACTGATGCAAGTCACCCAGGTTGCAAAGGCATCCGTGATGCACTCTGCTCTGGTTCCTGTCTTCCCTATCCGTCAAGGCAGTGGGGATTGCAGCCCAGTGCTCGGTTACCACAATGGCTAGTTGTTTGTTTTAATCTTAACATTTATTTTTATTACTTGTGTCTGTGTTAAATCCCGGCGTGT
>JANBXA010000367.1:18797500-18880000 GCA_030556225.1 Cricetiscus sungorus | reverse complement strand
CCGAACCCCCGCTCTGGGAGAGTCAAGACAGCTGGGTCCCAGGGCCCGTCTGGGACCACAACAGGCTTCATTCCCACTCAGAGAAACACTGTGTAAAAGAATAAGGTAAAGAATGGGAGAGGAAGACTTCTCAGCGTCAACCTTTAGCACACACACACACACACACACACACACACACACTCACAAACTCACTCTCACACACACACTCACTCACACAACTCACACACTCACACACTCACACACTCACACTCACTCACACACACTCACACACTCACACTCACACACACACACACAAACACTCACACTCACACACACACACAAAGGCAGGGATGACTTGGCATCTGCCATCTGTAGGGAGAATGTACAGTTTATTCACACCTTCAGTTATGGGTTACTGCTCGAGGGCAGAGCACCTGCTTAGTTTGCCTGGGGTTCTGGATTCAAATTCCGGCACCAAACCCCCCAAACCCCTCTTTAAAAATTTGAGATAACATTTACTATTTAAACATTTGAAGCATGTCATTCTGTGGCATTAAATATGCCACACTGCTCTGCCACCTTCAGCCACCCACAGGACTCTTTATCTCTGTTTAAACCCTGTCCCCACTATGCACAAGTTTAAATTTCTCCCTCCTCAGTCACTGGCAGCCACAACTACATCCATCCCCAAGGATGTAATGATTATAGGTCCTTCATATGACTAGAATCTCACAGAATAAAATGTTTTTACAAACTACATATTAAGGGGCTGGGACCTGCGTTCAGATCCCCCACCTATGTAAAAAGTTGGGTGTTGTGGATTTTTGTCGTTTAAATCCTGATGCAAGAGAGGCAGGAACAGGCAGATTTTCTGAGGTTGCTTACCAGCCAGCCTTGTGGGACCATGGAACCCCAGGTCCCAACGACAAAACCTTAAAATGAGGTCTTCTGGCCTCCACTCGCTTGCGAATGTGTATCAGGACCACCCCTCCCCTCAGTATGTGAACACAAACACACATACACATGAAAAATCTAAATGTTAAATTCACTCAACACAAAATTCTTAAGAGAAACAATGCATTTGATAGCAAAGGATGCCTACTTTACCGCTCCCATGGGGGTAGGTAACAGAGGCTAGGGAAGATGCAGAGTGAGAATCAGGGCTGGCTCCCTGGAAGGAAGTGGGGTCTGCGTCTGGAGCTAGTGGCAGGATCCAGGAAGGGAGCTGGGGGGTAGGGGGGGAAGGAACCGGGACTCAGCTGGGTGAAAGGAAGAAGGGCCTCCTGCAGGGACTAGAGAAAAATAGAGCATTACTGGGGGAAGACATGAGACGCGCTACAAGCCTACAAGCCGTGAGCAGCAGCTTCCTTTAGGTGGTTGAAGAGACCACATGCTGTATTCAAACAGTTCCTCCCAGCCAAAGAGCCTATAACAACATTTGATTGACACATCCAGCCGGGCACCCTGCTGTCCCCTGTGCGTCCTGGTGGTCCATCCACCTGCAGCTATCAAAAGAAAAGGCTCATTCTTGGTTGCAATAAGAAATGTATTTCTTTCACTGAAAATAGACTTTCTCTTTTGAGATTGTAATTACATCATTTTTCCCTGTCCTTTCTCCAAACCTCCCATGTATCCCAACCTCCAGCCTCTGTTAAATTCATGGTCTCTTTTCTTCAATTGTTGTGGCTGCCGTGTGTGTTCCTAAATACATAAAAACAACCCGCTCAGTCTGTATGTTGCTGTACATGTTTTCAGGGTATTGTCCAATACCAACCAATCCCTGTGTTCTTCCCCGGAAAAGGAAATCAATTCCCTTTAAATAAGTAAAACTCAAATTCTTCTGGTTTTTCAGCTGCTTCGTGTAAGAATTGGGCTAAGAAATCGGGGCATGTCTAAGAGAAGACAGCTGCTCATGAGATTACAGCTGGGAAGGTAGCTTAGTTGACAGGACACTTGCATTGCAAGCAGGAAGCCTCAGGTTCGATTCCCAGCTCCATACAAAGCAGGCAGTGTGGGACAAATCTGCAATCTCAGCACTATACAAGGAGTCTGGAGCTAGCCTGGGCTACAATGTGACAAGGAAGGGAAGGAAGGGAGGAAGGAAGGAAGGAAGGGAGGGAGGGAGGGAGGGAGGGAGGGAGGGAGGGAGGGAGGGAGGGAGGGAGGAAGGAAGGACAAAGGGAGGAAAGGAATGAATTTTAATCATAGTTCTTGCAGGCCAGCAGCTAGTCCTTCATCCTATTTACCAAGCACTCAATCATCATATTTTAAAAAGCATATTTAATGCATGCCCATGTGTGTTTGTGTGCCCACACGTGGGTCTGTGCACATGCATCACGTGTCATGCCTGCAGTACTGTGGATCCAGGATGTAGCAGCAGCCATTCAGACCAGCTAGCTGCCGGATGACTGTTTGTGTAGGGAATAGCAGCCACATGAACCACAGAGGGAGGGAGGGAGCATCTAGACACACCCTGAAGGTCAGGGCACAGTTGTCCCATGAAGGAAGGTGCTTTGGGTGGACACTGCCATTCCTTATTTTATATTCATTTATTTGTTTTTATTCATTTTACATACTAACCACAGTTCCCCCTCCCTGCCCTCCTTCCCTGATGGGAGATGTCATTCTGTAAATATGTTTCTCGTATTGGTTAATGAATAAAGCACTGTTGGCCAACAGGAAAGCAAGATAGGCGGAACTAGGAGACAAGGAGGAGAGAGGAAGAAGTAGGGAGGAGATTCAACATGGAAGACGGAGAGAGCAGAACTCCAGACCCTCTCTCCAGTAAGCCAAGACCACGTGGAAACATTCAGATTAATAAAAATGGGTTAATATTTAAGACAGAACTAGCCAATAAGAAATGCTAGTAATAGGCCAACAGCTTTATATCTAATAGTGTCTCTGTATTTGGGGCTGGCGAGGCTTTGGGACCAGGTGGGTGGGAAGAACAACCTGGTAACACTTCCCCTTCCCCCACCTCCCCTCAACCCACCCCTATTCATTCCTCAGAAAGGGTAAGGCCTCCCATGGGGAGTCAACAAAGCCTGGCACCTTCAGTTGAGGCAAGGCCAAGTGTCCCCCACCCCTGCATATGATATATCCTTAAATGTTAGCAATTAATTAATGAATATTTTGTGTGTGTGCAAGCCCTAAGGATCTCCCTGTCTCCACTTCCCCAGTGTTGGGATCATAAGCATGCACTACTACCATACCCAGTTTTTCACAAAGGTTCTAGGGATCTGAACTCTGGTCTCCATGCTTGGCGGCAAGTACTTACTGGACTTAGCCACGTCTCCAGTCCTCATGAAGACTCTCTAGCAATAAAGACTGTCAGGACTTGGGAGGCGACACTAGCATGGCTGCTTAATGCATGAATTGTAGACTGGATGACCCTAGGTTGAGAAACAGTCTACCTTTACCCACCCCTCATGCACACATTCATTTGCTTTTGGAGCCTATCATAAACTTAGGTCATTTTACCTACCACGAAAGCCACCTGAACAGTATCTACCAAGACTGTGGGAGAAGAGTGTGTTAAGGTTTTAAAGCTGGGCTTTCTTTTGCTTTCTCCAGGATCCTTATGCCCAGAATTCTGGAGAAAGGTAGAAACAAGAATGTTGACTCAAGTCTTCCAGTGGAAGTCCCCTCTGTTGGCTACCTGAATTTGGCACCCTCTTCTGCTGGGCAAAGGGGCAGCTCTTAGGCACTTGCATTATTGTTCAGAGAGATCCCTAGAGTTTAGGGTGGGAATGGTTTGCTTTCTTGCTACAACCAGAAAAGGAGACTGTCCCAAGAACCACTAGGTAGATTGTACAGGCAAAGCACCTTAGATCAAGGAAATTCTAACTACAAAGGAGACAGATAACAAAAATATGGGTGCTTGTCAAGTGACAGGGAGCCTGAGAGTATGTATGCACATGCATGCGTGCGTGCGTGCGTGCGTGCGTGCGTGTGAGTGTGTGTGTGTGTGTGTGCATCTGTGCACAAGTGTGTAGCAGCCGGAGGTCAACCTTGGATACTGCTCCTCACCCTCCTGGTGTTTTGAGGCAGGGTCTCTCACTGGCCTGCAGCTCACCAGTAGGGTAGGCTGGTGGTTCAGTGAGCCCCAGAGATCCGCCTGTCTCTCTTCCTGCCCAGCACTGGCAATACAAGCACACATTACTGTGTTTGTTTCTTTTCTATTTCTGTGACATACAGCATGACCAAAGTGACTTGTAGAGGAAACTATTCACTTGGGTGTGCGGCTTCAGAGGCTTAGAGTTCATGGTGGTAGAGAGTGGCAGCACAAACAAGGGAGAACTCTCATCCTGATATGCAAGCAGGAGGCAGAGGGGCACACTGGGGATGGTTAACAGTCTTGTGAAACCTCAAAGTTCACCCTCAGTGACACTCCTCCTCCAACAAGGCCGCGCCTCCTAATCCTTCCCAAACAGATATACCATCTGGGGCCAAGCATTCAGACGTAAGAGCTATGGGGGTCACTCTCGTTCAAACCTCGGAAAGCCAAGCCCAGTCTTTGTGTGGTGTGTGTGTGCACGTGTGTCTGTGTGGGTGTGCACGCACGCGTGTGCGTGTATGTGTGTGTGCACGTGTCTGTGTGTGTGCCCGCGCATGTGCACGTGTGTCTGTGTGCCCGCGCATGTGCACGTGTGTCTGTGTGTGTGCCCGCACATGTGCACGTGTGTGCACGCGCACACACGTGTGCGTGTATGTGTGCTGCTTCTGGGGATTGAACTCAGGTCCTCACACTCGTGAGGCAAGCCCTTTAAGTGGAGCCATCTCTTCAACCCATGGTCATCTCTTTCATACAAATATCGATTTTGAGATGTAAGCTAACTGCTGTCCCAGACACCCAGGCAGAAACTGAAATAGCGAAGTATTTCCCCAAGGTTAAATCATCCTTACTGGTGTAAGAAACAAGTCGTTATTGTCCTTTTTTTTTTTTTTTTTTTTTTGTATGAGAAAACCACCGCGTTGCACCAAATCAGTGTGCCAGCCATTTGCGTCCCCTCCATGCTGGCATCTCTTCCTGCAGAAGTGTATATTAAAAACTGCTTCGTTTCCTTCAGTCTCTTAAAAGCGCTGTTATCATTGCCAACGTGGGGTCACTTTCATAAAATACTGCTACTTCTTTAACTCTACCCCGAGTCTGAGACACACAAACAGGAAGTCCTTTGTATGAGGAGGAATAAGTTTTCTCTTCCTCAAAGCTCTTCATGAAGATGCATTTTTGGGCTTCTTTCCATATGTTTGCTGTGGCCTGGGGCAGCTGGTTCTCAGAGCCTTCCACACGGGCTCAGAGTCGGCAGAGAGCAGGCTGTTGTCTGTGTCATCAATCTTTCCTGTCAGTGCTGGTTAGAGAGGCTTTAAAAGCCAGGGGCAGAATGCTGACTGGTTATTCCCACACGGGTCCAGCACGCATATTAGTTACTCTCCTCATTGTTCTGACAAAAGCAACCTAAGAAATGCTTCACTTTGGCTCATGGTTTGGGGACACAGGCCGTTCTGCTAGGGAAGGCATGATGGCAGGAGCTGGAGGTGGCTGGTCACGTTACAGACACAGCCAGGAAGCAGGGGAAGATGAACGCTGGTGCTCAGCTCACTGTTTCCTTTGTGTTCAGTGCAGGACCCCAGGATGGTACTGTGCACATTCTGGGTGGGTCTTCCCACCTCAGTTATGTAAATCTAGAGTCTCCCTCACAGTTTCTACAGTGACTCTAAGTCATACTGGGTTGACAATCAAGATGAGCCATCAAGAGTTATGTGTAACTCACTAGCTGGTTGGTTGCTGATGGGAGACATATAGCCAGTGGACTGGCTCCAGGTTTCAGCTGGCTATGTGGAACCAGAAAGATATTTGCTCTATTTTTCGAGACAGTCTCATGTAGGCTGGCCTTAAGTTCACTACTCAGCTGGGGATGATCTTAAATTTTCACCTTCCTGCCTCTACCCACTGAATGCTGGCATTTCAGGTGTGTGTCATGACACACAGCCAGAAAGACGATGCTGCAAGAACTACAGAGGAAGATGAGAATATAACCTTCTCAGAAGCAGGAGAGTGGAATGGTACAAAATTCCCGTATCTAATACAAGGATGCCACGTACCATGGTATTTAGGGAGGGTAAGATTCCATTGCAACTACAATACTCTCAGAGATATCAAGTGACTATCACATTTTGTGTGTGGGAAAGTGTGCGTGTGTGTGTGCGTGTGTGTGCGCGTGCGTGTGTGTGTGAGTGTGCGTGTGCGTGTGTGTGCACGTGCGTGTGTGTGTGCGTGTGTGTGCGAGTGTGTGTGCGCGTGCGTGTGTGTGTGTGCGTGTGTGTGTGTGTGTGTGTGTGTGTGCGCGTGCGCATGGGTATGGGGCCCAGAGGTGTCTTCCTCTATTGTTGTCCTCCTTCTTTTCTGAGTCTCCCACTGAACCTGGAGCTCACTGGTTTGGCTAACTGGCCGGCCAATATGCTCCAGGGACCCTCCCATCTTCACTGGCCTAGTGCCGGGGACACAGGTGCACAGCTGGCTTTTATGAGGGTTCTGGGATCCAAGCTCAGGCCCTCAAGTTTGTGCAGCAGGCACTCACTGCTCATGCAGCCCCAGGACTACCGCGTTCAGCAAGCCAGCATAGACGAGCTTATCTAGCTGCAAACTGTAACGGAAGGCTAGACAGTAGGTCCTTCTGCACGCAGCAGGGACACTGTTGGATTTGGGGATGCTGGATGGACACTGGAATGTCTTATTTACAGAGACTGTCAGGGTGCGTTTTAGCAGATCTTAAGCCACCAAGGTTGTTTATGGCTAGCTGGCAAGCATCCTCATGGCAAGTGTCCTCACAGTAAGGGAAACCTAACAATGGTCAGATCCAGCCACCAAAAAAAAAAGTAGATGATGAATCGAACAAGTCCACTTTGTGACTAGAGGAAGATGGATGGAGATACCGTCCAGACTGCAGAGAAGCTTAGGTCAGGTCATGGTTGCTCCTCCCTAGGAAGTATCCCACAGTAAGAAAGCACCCCATGGTCAGAAAGCCACGAGTGACTTCAACACAAGTCCTCAACTTCTAACAATTTTGTCCAATTTCTTTTATGCGCAAAGGGGGAAAACAGACTCTTTTGAGTCCCCGGGTCCTGGTTGTCTGTGACTGTCAGCTTGACTCAGCCTAGAGTCTTTGGACAGGATAAGCCTCAGTGCAGTAACAGTATGGATCAGGTCAGCCTATGGGCATATCTGGGGGTGGGGTCTGTTTTAATTGTTAATAGGTATAGGAGGCCCTGTCCACAGTACGTGGCACTGTCCCTAGGAAGGTGTCCTGAACTGTATAAGAAAGCTAGCTGAGTATAAGCCTGCCTTCAAGCCAGCCCAGCACCCAGCACCCTCCAGGGTGCCTTCCTGATGTGCTTCTTAGCTGAGGTGACGCGGCGGGCAGGCGTGGAACAGCAAACAGTCCTGCCTCCAAGTTCCTGCCCTGACTTCCTTCGGTGATGGGAGGACCTGGACCTAAACCTTCCCCCCTCTCGGTGCTTCTGGTCAGGGTATTTGTCACAGAAAGAGAAGGAAACCAGGCTCCTGTGCTTTGACGGGTTTACGTCTTTTCGTTGCTTTTCTACTTCATGACGCCCAACAGTTCCTTTTCGGTAGAAGAAATGTTCCTTACTGAGACGTTTTAAGAAACGCATACTGCACTGGGGGCAAGGCTCAGTCGGTACAGTGCCTGCTCTCCGAGCATGAGGACCTGACTTTGATCCCCATAACCCACATAGAAGAGAGAAGAAAGACGGACCCCGGCTTTGTGAATGCCTCCCTCCAGAGTCCTCATGCTCGCCACGACTCTCTTTGCGTGATGCCCAGTGGGTTTGCAGGGGAGCAGGGCACACAGGTGTGCAAGGGCACGGTGATGGTCAACGCTGACTGACATCTTGGCAGGATCTAGAATCCTAAGTAGGAGACAGGGCCAACTGGGAGGGAAGCCCCACCATGAATGTGGGCTACACCATCCCAGGGGCCGGGGGCCTGGAATTAACAAAAAGGAAAGGGGGCTGGGCACCCCCGTTCATTCCTCTCTTTCTGTTTCCTGACTGTGGTCCCGTGGGACTAGCTGATTCACCCTCTGCTGCCGTGTCTTCCCGCTGTGATGGGTTGTACCCGCTAACCGTGAGCCCAAATAGACCTTCCCTCACTTCCCTTACTGCCACAGCGGTGGTGCAATTGATAAAGGTCTTGTCTCTTTTACCTGACTTTATCCCCTTTAGGGTATGCCTGGAAGCTGAGGGGTGCCGCACCTTGCTCTTATCGGCCTCCAGAACCAAGAGCTGGAGTGCACTCTTCTTCATAATGCAGAGTCTCCGCTACTTTATTATAGCAGCAACAACGAAACGGACTGAGACAGTGCCTAACACACCAGGCATTCAAGAAACGAATGAGTGCTGAATGAAGACGCTGTCCAAATGACACGTTGGACCGCTAAGGTGGCCTAGGAGCCATACACGTTTGAGGGATGTCTATTTGAACGTCTAGTAGCAAATGGTTTGGACCAAACGAAGCAAAGAAGGGTCTGGGTGGCTAAACGTTGCTAAAGAGGCTGTAAAAGGCTGAAAATCTTGGGAAGGTACAGCCTGCTGCCAGGATGTCTGGAGGAGAAAAATAGCGTGTTTATCTTTTAAGAGATTTTTAAAAAATGTATTATACCATTATAAACAGTAACTCAATTAAGTAAATTGTTTAGCTGAATTTTTCATTCTAAATACAAATGAGACGCATTATGTGGAAAATAGCCTGGGGAGGCCCCGGGGAGGGAGGAAGTCTGTCTCAAGGGCCGGTGACTGATGGCGTGCCGCCTGTACCACTTTCATAGACCGTTTCCCTCTCAACCCGTAGGCCTTGCTTGTGACCTAAATGAGAGGTGGCTTACAGACAGAAAGAAGACCTCGGGAATCCGGGAGTTCTCGTTCCCTGGCTCAACCGCTTGAAAAACGCCTGACTAGGCCCACCTATGGGAACCGCCTATCCATTCCACCAGTGTAACGAGCTCGCACTTCAGCTGCCTGGGGTCCTTACAGGGACCGCTTGTCTGAGAAGATGGTGGGGACAGGGAGGGCTGAGAGGGAGGAGAAGGAATACTGGCTCGGAGTTCAGCAAGAATGGTGTGGGGAAGGAGGGACAAGGAAGGCATGGGGCCCAGAACCTACAAGCCACGTGCTGGGAGATGGATCAGTGGGGGCCCTGCTTTGGGTGTAAAACATGCCCTGTTGGTACAAGTGTTGGGACATTGAGGTCTGCGGGGGCTGTGGAGCGGGAGGTGGGGGGAGAAGCAGGGGGATGGAGGGGGGCCTTGCTGGAGGCCGTGAATCACAGGGGATGGGGGGGCAGTAGGGGGTGGGGATGTGAGTGGGGGGTAAGTGGGGGTGGGGTGTGAGTGGGGGTAGGGGTGGGGTGTGAGTGGGGGTAGCGGGGGTGGGGGTGGGGTGTGAGTGGGGTGGGGTGTGAGTGGGGTGGGGGTGGGGGGTGAGCGGGGTGGGGGTGGGGTGGGGTGGGGTGGGGTGGAGTGGGGGTGGGGTGGGGGGTGAGTGGGGGTGAGTGGGGGTGGGGGTGGGGGTGAGTGGGGGGTGAGTGGGGGTGGGGTGGGGGTGGGGTGGGGGGTGAGTGGGGGTGGGGTGGGGGGCTACGGGCGTTATGCCCCACCCCGCTTGCAGCTCTCTTTGCTGTGTATGGATGGAGATGTCATCAGCCAGTTTCCCGTCCTACACCATCCCTCCCTTGCCTGCCGTCACGTCTCCCCCAGCAACATGGTTAAGTCACCTTTGCAGGTGTTTTGTCACAGTGGAATAGTGAAGGTGGGCAGGGGAGGGCCAGACATCTGGACTGGACAGATG
The DNA here is from genome assembly GCA_030556225.1 of Cricetiscus sungorus. Classification (NCBI taxonomy): domain Eukaryota; kingdom Metazoa; phylum Chordata; class Mammalia; order Rodentia; family Cricetidae; genus Cricetiscus; species Cricetiscus sungorus. Next base: position 18,870,154 of record JANBXA010000367.1, on the reverse strand, counting down.
GAGTTCTTAGGACAGTAGGTATTTCCCGACAGAGTCAAACATTTATTTAAACAACAACAAAAAAACCTGAGATTTTATTTTATTCTGGGCAGTGGTGGCGCATGCCTTAATCCTGGCTCTTGAGAGGCAGAGGCAGGCAGATGCCTGAGTTTGAGGTCAGCCTGGTCTACAGACTGAGTTCCAGGACACTTGGTGCTACACAGAGAAGCCCTGTTTTGAAAAAAAACCAAAACAATTTTTAAAAATGTATCATTCATCGGGCGTGTCACACATGTGTGTGCTGATCATAAGATAACTCGTAGGAATGGGCTGTCTCTTTTGGTCACATGGGCTCCTTCCAGGAGTTGAACTCAGGTTGTCTGGCTTGGAAGTAAGTACATCTACCCCCTGAGTCATCTCTCTGGCTGAAAAAAAAATTTCAGTACTTTTCTTTTAGAGACCAGTTCTCTATCTGAGCTGAGGAGTATTTCAAGCTTTGAGCGACCAACACACCCACTCCATAAGTATAACTAGCAGCCAAATGCCATCTCCTTCACATCTCTAGGGCAGACGGCACTATGCCTGCTGGTGGGTTTTAGTATTTGCTGAAAGAATGCGATATGCAGGCCTGGGGAGATGGGCCAGCCGGTAACGTGCTTGCTTTGCAAGTATGAGGACCTAAGTTTGGTCCCCAGAACCCATGTAATAGAAAGCCAGGCATGGGCCGTGTGCACGTGTAATCCCAGTGCAGGAGGGGTGGAGACTGGCAGGTCCTTGGGGCTCAGTGGCCAGGTAGTCTAGACTACTTGGCAAGTTCCAGGCCAATGAAAGGCCCTGAGTCAAAAGAATAAGGGAAGATAAAGAAAAGGTGAGTGGTTCCTGAGGGACAACATCTGAGGTTATCTTCTGGCGCCCACCGTAGACACACACAGACACACATGCATGCTCTCTCTCTCTCTCTCTTACACACACACACACACACACACACACACACACACACACACACATGAATACACCCCCCACACTCATGCATGCTCACACACACAGACACACATGCATACTCACACACACGCATGCATGCTCACACACACATGCTCACACACACATGCATGCTCGCACATACACACACATGCTCACACACATATGCATGCTCGCACACACACACATGCATGCTTGCACACACACACATGCATGCTCACACACACACACACACACACACACACACACACACACACACAGATGATATATAAACTGAGCCACAATTGGAATAATTAGCCATTTCCACAGCAGGAAGAACAGACTCTGAGGCCTGGTCTCACTTACTTTCCCTTCTAAAGGAAGACTGGGTAATAGAAAGTCATGTGATCTAAACTGGTCCAATAGGCACAATCGTGAGTTCTGACCTACCTCTTGAGCCCCTCCTGTCACCTCCTGTCATGTTCCAGGCTCGCATGGGTCACTGTCTTGCCTGCCATGAGGGTCCTATGAGAAGGGCAGCTCAGGTGGCAGAAGCAGGACAAGGAAAGAACCAGGGAATTCCAACTGATTCTGGATCCAGCCGTACCCAGAGAGCTCAAACAACCCAATATACCCCTTTCTTTCTTAATGGTATTTTGAACTGGTTCGTTTGAATTGTTTGAACCATATTGTCTGTCTTTTGCTGCTGTAAATCCTGTCTAACTTAGATACAAGGATAAACTTCCATCAGAAAAACCACAAGTCTATGTTTCCTCTTGTGAGTGTGTGTGTGTAGTGTGTGTGTGTGATGTGATATGTGTAGATGGAAATGTCTGTTCTGCCTAGTCCTGCCACCATTCAGTCCCAAATAAACACACAGAGGTTTATATTAATTATAAACTGTTTGGCTGATGACCCAGGCTTCTAACTGGCTAGCTCTCTCTTAATTATTAACCCATAACTACTAATCTTTGTATTCCTACATAGCCTTATTTTACCAGAGAATTCCTGGCAGCCTATCTTCCCAACGGCTATATGGCATCTCTCTGGCGGCTCCTCTCCCCAGAATTCTCCTCAGCTGGTAGCCCAGCCTATACCTCCTGCCTGGCTACTGGCCAATCAGTATTTTATTCATCAACCAATGAGACAAACATACAGAAGGACATTCCCCGTCAGATATGTGCATATGTGTGTACCCCACGTGCATCTGTATGAAAGCCAGAGAAATGTCTTTTCTCTCTGAGCCTGGAGTGTCCTGGTTTGCTTCCTGACTGCTATGATAAACACCATGTTCAAAAGTAACTCGAGGAGAAAGTGTTTATTACATCTTGCATCTCACAGTCTATTACAGACGGGAGAGGAGGAAGGAACCTGGAGGCAGGAGCTGATGCAGAGGCCATGGAGGGTGCTGCTTCCTGGCTTGCTCCCCATGACTTCCTCAGCTGGCTTTCTTACATAATCCAGGGCCACCTGTCTAGGGTGACACCACCCACAGTGGCTGGGCTCTCCCACATGCATCATAAGTCCAGAAAACGCCCCACAGGCTTGCCTACAAGTTAGTCTGATGGAGGCATTTCCTCAACTGCTGGTTCTGCTTCCCAGGTGGCCCTAGCTTGCATTAAGTTAAAACCAAAAAACAGCTTGTTGGTGCTGGTCATTTTTCTATAGGCTAGCTAGCCTTGTCTCCACCAACCCTAGTATTTGGGTTACAGGTACATGTGACAACACGTCTTAGGGTTTTTATTGCTGTGAAGAGGCACCATGACCATGGCAACTCTTACAAGGAAAGCATTTAACTGGTGTGGCTTACTTACGGTCTCAGAGGTTCGGTCCTTTATCACTATGGTGGTACGAAGTCAGACGTGCTGCTGGATCTTACAGGCAACAGGGAACTAACACACTAGGCTGTATCCTGTGCATAGGAAACCTCAAAGCCCATCCCCATTGCAACAAAGCCACACCTCCTAATAGTGCCACTCCCTATGAGATTATGGGGGCCAATTATTACATTCAAACTACCACACCTAGCTTTTTTTTTTTTTGTATACACTTGGGATTTGAACTCAGGTCCTTACGATTGTGCAGCAATCACTCTTACCCACTGAGCCATCTTCCCAGTCACACTCGTATGTTTCTTAATTTAGAAAAATTACGTGTATGTGTGCATGTATGTGTGCATGTGTGCATGGATGCCTGCAGAGGTGAAAAAGGTGTCAGAACCCGTGGAGCTGGAGTTAAGGGGGTTGCAAGCCACTCAACACGGGTGCTGGGAACTGAACTCTGCAAGAGCAGCAAGGGTTCTCAACTCCGACCCATCCATCCTCCAGCTCTCTGTTTCTTAACCTTTCACACCCTGTGATGTCTGACTGGTCCCCTCTGGGAACTCACCTCTCTCCGAGGAGGACATCTGATAGATTTATAAACGTGGGGAAGTCCAGGTTATTCAAGACAGGGTAGGCGTGAATGGGAACAAGCAGGGTGTCATCTCCCTGAAATTGGGGTAGGGGATTAAATTTAGTGTTTGGAAAACTATCACTTTGAAAGATAAACAACTTTAATCATTAAAAAATTTCCTTAGGAAATTTCAGTGCTTTGAGTCCAACATTAGAAATACTGTTTTCTTTTGTGAGTGGACATGTATGAACATGCGTGTAGGTGCATTTCTGTGGGTGTGTGCATGCTTAAGGAAGCCAAAACTTTGGATATCACTGTTTAGGTGCCCTCTACCTTTTAATTACGTAGACACGGTCTCTTAATGGCCTGGAACTTAACCAAATATTCTGGGATGGCTAGCAAGAGAGCCCCCAGGGGTGCACACCTTTAATCCTAGAACTTGAGAGGCAGAGGCAGATGGATCTCTGTGATTTCAAAACCAGCCTGGTCTACAGAGTGAGTTCCAGGACAGCTAGGGCTGTTATACTGAGAGACCCTGTCTCAAAAAACCGAGAGAGAGAGAGAGAGAGAGAGAGAGAGAGAGAGAGAGAGAGAGAGAGAGAGAGAGAATCCCCAGGGATCCTCTTGTCCCTACCCTTCTACCCTACCCCCAGCAATGAGATGACAAGCATATATCACCATATCTCTCAACCCCTAAAACTTGCACTTTTAAACCATAAACAAAGCACAAAAGATATTTAAGTCTATTTTTTTTTTTTTTTGGTTTTTCAACGAAGGGTTTCCCTGTGTAACAGCCTTAACTGTCCTGAAGTAGCTCTGTAGACCAGGCTGGCCTCAAACTCACAGAGGTCTGCCTGCCTCTGCCTCCGTGATTAAAGGCGTGCGCCACCACTGCCTGTCTAACTGGAACCCTGTTTGCTATTATCCATGAAAGCTAAAGGCACTAATCCCCAGTGTAAATACGAAGCCACTGCTGTACCTGCTTCCTCTTGGGGAAGTCATAAGGGAACACATTAATTAGGGACCAAGAGTGGAAGGCCATTCAGTAGGGAGAGAGCACTAAGACTGGTTCTAGTTCATCCTAGTTTGGTAGTGATCTTGAACAAGGCCTTAGATTTCTCCAGGTTTGTTTGGTCCTCAACAAAGTGGATATAGTCATACTTTCCCTTAAGGATATCTTTAAAACGCAAAGCAGGCTATGGCCTTATCATGGAAAGAGTAACCCATCAATATGGGACACCTTTATTCGCCTTGTGAAACACACCCTGGGCTCTCTATATCTCAGCTTCTTGACTCTGTATGAGGTCACATAACTGAATATGGGGCTATAAAATATTTGGTAATAGTAAAAGGTTTCTAAATGCACAATGACAAAATAAATTGAATTTAAGAATCAGATGCATGATGAATCTGCGGTGTTTCCAGGAATACTTGCCCACGGTCCGTTGCCCGTTGCCACTGTAGCCTCAGTTCTGAATATGGGACATGTACGTCAGCAGCCTGCTGTGATTGCAAACAATGACAGCCAATACTGTCTGAAACGTTTTGGCTCAGATACAAGACCATTGCATGCTACTAGCTGTAGAGTTTTCTAATTGCACATATAAAATAATTCTGTTCTTATAGGAATATAACGCTTTAATTATGGAAATGCAGGCTTCATTTTTATCCTGTTTCCTCTTGGCAGCGATGTTGTCTTCTTATTTTCTCCTTGGCATCTATCAAATTAGTGTATCTTTGGGTTGCATTATGCTAGAACATTTATGTATTTATGTATTTGTTTGGTGTGTGTGTGTGTGTGTGTGTGGTTTGCACACACGTGTGTTGGCATGCATGCCTGTGAATGCATGAGGAGGCCAGAGGAAGATGTTGGGTATCCTGCTTCATCCTTCTCTGCCTTGGTCCCTGGAGACAAGGTCTCTGAATGAACCTAGGTCTGGGTAATCCTTCTGTTTCTGTCATGGCACAGTGCTGGGGACACAGGCGTGTATTTTCACTCCCCGATTTTTACACGGGTTCTGGGAATTTGAACTCAGGTCCTCAGGCTCACAAAACAGGTGCTTTCCCCACAGACCTGTCTCCCTAGCCTTGACTTTATTTCTTATACGGGTTTGGCTATGTAACCCAGATGGCCTTGAACTTGAGATCCGTCTGCCACAGCCTCTTCAGAGCCAAAACCACAGACAGAAGAGGCCTTTTAAAAATGAAAATCAGAGGGAACGTATCTTTAAGCCAGACCTTACTATACAAGTTGTAAGTAATAAAAACATTATTTGAAAGAAAAAGGAAGCCCATTTGCTGATAAATTGGAGCCTCCCACTGAGTGCAGCTAACTTTGTGGCCTCTGGACCTTCCACGACTAGGCCTGTGACAAAGAGAAAGGCTAGGGGAGGTGGCTGCAGGAGTTGCCGACTCAGGCTGGAGGCCGACGGGTAGATGAAGAGACTTGGGGACAGACTCCTGAGAGATCAACCAGTGAGGGCACCTCAGGTCACGTCCCCCAGGCCTCGCTGTCTGCGGACATTGCTGCTGGAGCCCCGGGCCAGTCACCGTGTTTATAACCACAGAACGGGGTACTATTTGTTTCCTAGCCCTAGCACCACAGGACAGACGGAGGTTTGGCATGGGCAGTGGAGGGTTTCCGTGCAGTGTCTAGGAAGCGGGACGCAGGCGCAGCCCTGAGCCTGCAGCCTCACCCACCACTCCGACAGTGCTGAGGGGCTGTCCTGGCTCTAACTTCGTCCCTTTGGGCTACAGCATGTTAAGTGTTAGGCACCAGCAGACACCAGTGGGATGTTTTGGGAGCCTGCCCAGGATCACCACGTCCAAATCTCTTTGCAGCTGGAAGGAAGGTACAGCTATGGGCCATCTAGCTCCTACAACAAGGAGGAACTGAGAGGCCCTTCATCCTCCTTCTGGATATGAAGCGTCCCTCCCCACGCAGCACACACACACACACACACACACACACACACACACACTGCTACACAGATAGCTACTTCCAGAAACCCACCTTACAGTGAATGCGGATGCAGTCATAATAATAACGCCACTCATCCGGAGAAAACGTAACAGTGACCATGAGGGACAAGCCTGGGATGAGGCGGTGCTCCTGGAAGGCAGGTAGGCTGTGTTGGGACAGTCCCCAGACCTGGCAGACAGCAGCCCAGCCCTGGGGGGTGGGGTGGGATGGAGGGTGCACAACCCAGCCCACATCTCCCTCAGCAGGGGAGGTGACCCAGGGACAGTACCTTCTTCTCATAGGTGATCCTGAAGTATTTGGTCTGTGGTGGTAAAATATGAAGGTGTGTGTCTTCATCTGAAATATTGGCAATGTGCTGGGGGAAGAAAAGGATGAGTTAGGATTTGACTTATTACGTATCCCTCTCTTCATGGCGTACACCTCACCTTCACTGCAAAGAGGGTTCGAGGACACCTGTTACTTTAAGCTTTTTAAAAGGCAGGAAATAGGGGATGGGCGATGGCTTAGCCAGTGAATTGCTTGCTGGGCAAGCATGAGGAACTGATGCTTGAGCCACCCACGTAAAAATCTGGGCGTGGCTGCAGCTGTTTGCACCTGTGAGCCCCAATGCTGGGGCAGAGATGGGGAACCCCTGGGGCTCCTTGACCAGCAGGTCTGGAAGAATTGGTTAGCTTCAGGCTCAGTGAGAGACTCTGTTTCGAAAAATATGGTAAAAAATGATTGAAGAAGATGGCAGGGCCTCTTCTGGCTTCCTTGTGTATACACAAGGGTGCATGGATTCACACACACACACACACACACACACACACACACACGAGAGAGAGAGAGAGAGAGAGAGAGAGAGAGAGAGAGAGAGAGAGAGAGAGAGAGAGAGTATAGAGGGTAGTATTTAGAAAAAATGGCTTTTCTTGTCTACTTAGAAAATGTGTGTTATACATGTTCATTTATGTATGTATGCTTGTTTTATTTTGGTTTTTTGTTTTTGTCTTTGGGTTTTTTTTTTTTTTTTTTTTTTTTTGAGACAGGGTTTCTCTGTGTAGCTCTGACTGTTGTGGAACTCACTCTGGACACAAGGTTGGCCTTGAACTCACAGAGGTCCATCTGCCTATGCCTCCATGAGTTTTGGGATTAAAGGTGTGGGCCACCACTGCCCCGAATGTACATATATATGATCAATAGCACACAACTTAAAATATGATGCTTTTGCTAGGTGGCGGCAGCACATGCCTTTAACCCCAGCACTTGGGAGGCAGAGGCAGGTGGATCTCTGTGAGTTCGAGACCAGCCTGGTATATAAGACCTAGTTCCTGGACAGGCCCCAAAGCTCACAAGGAAACCCTGTCTCAAAAAAAAAAAAAAAAAAAAAGTTTTTAATCTCAAGTTCTAGATTGTCAATTGATTATCAAAAATGATTTCGTTAGGACTGGAGAGACATGGCTAGTCCTGGTTCCTCATCCTTTCCTCCTAAGGAGAAGACATGGCTAGTTCTGACCCTAATTTTGAGAATCAACATCTCAGGAAGAGTAGAGTCCTTAAAAACTGTAACAGGGGGTTGGACAGAAATCTGGAAGGCACCGCTCATTACAGGTTAATGAGTTTTGTCTGGACCCACAACCACACTGGCTGTCTCCTAGGAAAAGTGATGGCTTTTTTATGAATAAATATAATTTATGAGACAAAATAAATCTATCCCCTAAAGTAAGAAAAAAAGGATGTAAGTGTCCTCGGGTTTTGAAAAATTGAAACAAAACAAAGGTCATTATTTAAAATTTCCAAGTAGACTCGAACACTGATATAAATTTGTATTCAAACAGATGCCTCACACCCTTTAGATGTACATGACCTCGGTGTTAGTGAAGAGTGTTAGCGCTCAGTCATTCCTCGTGTGGGCAATTTGCAGTTTCCTGTGCCAAAACCTCGTAAAATCCTTGTCTCATCTACTACAAGAATGAGGACCATCTCAGCAATCATACTACCCACATTACAGAAAGTATCACCCTCAGTCTGAGAGAATGCAATCACTGAGGGGCTTCACCGGTGTCAACGCAGGGTTGAATCTCCTTGGAAAGAGGAGACCCCAGTTGAACAGGTTAGGAAACCAACAGAAGCTGGCTACTACCCGATCCATCTGTAGCCTCGCCCAGAACATATCCAAGGCTGTTAGACCCAGCTTCCACTTCAAGATGAGCTCTGAGTGTGCCCGAGCCTGTACCCAAGTCCCCATCAATGCCATCCTTCAGGACTAGGGATCTCTCAGTTTGAGCCACAGGGTTTGGGATAGCACAGGAGTTGTGAGTTCAGTACATCAAGCCCAGGGTTAATGGTTGAAGGAATTGGTATCGCTTGTTTTGAGTTCAGCTGCTTTCACTCAGCAAGCCATGGCAGTTACAAACTAGTAGTGAGAAAGATTTTAGATGGAAGTCTGTGTTTCTGAAAAAGAAACCGTCCTGGAATATAAGAACGACTTGGGATCCTTTTTGGCACGATAGAAGACTTCTGTTGATTTGGGGAGGGGACCTTAGTAAAACAGACCAGTTAAGAGTTCTCTCCTTGTTTGACAAGAATCTTTTTTTCGAAACCGGGGCCACCCATATGCACACTGAGTGTGAGGTCATCCACGGACAAGAAAAGTGATTCTCTCCCCACTAGTGGCCATCAGCTGCCCACAGCTCCTCAGGTAGGGCTGCCAGGGCCTCAGTAGTCTTTCCCAAAGCCTTGCTGGGATTTTGACCGGCTTCATCTTGTGAAGGTCTTGTGAAGGCAGCCATAGCTGGTGAGTTGTGTGCAAAGTCAAGCCATGGCCAGGAGGCAATATTTCATAGCACACTCTTTTCCATCATCTGGCTATCACAGTCTTTCTGTCCTCTCTTCATTAATGTTCCCCGAGCTTTGTGGGTGGTGAAGCAGGTCCATGTAGACGTGTCTCCTGTGGCTGAGCCCACACACGTATTATTCCCAGCACGTCTAACAGTTGCGAATGCTTTCGGCAAGAGCCTTACGGTAATTGCATTGGGCTTCTATGTAGGTTTCCTGATGGGGACAGGAAGCTGGCTTTCCCATCGCCTCCCTGCATGCTTTTAAGATGAAATCATGTTGTACTTTTATCTACTTCTTGTTTGTTTTTAATGTCTGATAGGATCCGTGTGATGCTTTTGACGTCACACTGTCGGTACTGAGGGAGCGAACAGCCAAGTCAACTTTGCGTGAGAGTGAGTTCAGAGTTTTTCCTCTGCGAGTATTTGTTGAGCGTCCTTTGTGTGTCAAGCATTGTGCGGGGAAACTGAGGAAGCAACGATGTGAAGAAAGGCAGACACGTGGCTGCCCTCCACTAGGGTGAAACATAGCTGAGACTTCAGATCTTAAAGATTTTACCTTTAGTTACATGTACATGTATGCCTTTGTGTTTGTGCACTTGCCTGCGGGCGCCCGGCAAGGCCAGGAGGACGTGTCTGATCGATCCCATGGAGCTAGAGTGACAGGTAGTTGTGAACTGCCCCGTACGGGTGCTGGGAACCGAAGCCAGGCCCTCGGCAAGAGCAGTAGGCGCGCTTAACTGCAAAGCCACCTCTCCAGTGTCCTCGTGTTGGTCGTGTTAATGTCTTAATCCCAATCCACACGGTTAAGAAAGAACAGCAAAGAGGCACCATGCCTAAACCAGCCATCCTGGCCGAGACAGTGTGTACACTGCAGTGGCCACCGTCTCCTCTCACACCTAGACACATCTCTGGCAGGCATGGGCTTCCTAGGAAAGGGCATCCTCTTCCCTCGCGTTGTCACCACACTGGTTTGGGGGAAGACAGTCCCGGAATGCAGCCCATCACTCACTCAATGTCCTGTGCACTGGAACGAGTGGATTAAACTTGTGGGATCGGTGAGGGGGTTTCTCTAGATGCTCCATCCACAGGGCTGCTGTGAGGCCCAGGCCCTGGTCGCTACAGTGGCTCAGGAGGGACACAGTTTTGGAAAGAATGCTGAGAGGAAAACACTCTTTTCTCCAAAGAGGAATTTGTTCAAAGACGCTGGTGTTTCTTCAAGGAACTGCCTTTCTGACTAAGTCTCTCTCTCTCTCTCTCTCTCTCTCTCTCTCTCTCTCTCTCTCTCTCTGTGTGTGTGTGTGTGTGTGTGTGTGTGTGTGTGTCTGTGTATGTGTGTCTGTGTGTGTGTGTCTGTGTGTGTGTGTAGACCAGAGGTCAACCTTGAGTGTCTTTCTTAGTCATTTTCAGTTATTTTTTTTAAAGTTATTTATTTGGAGGGTGACCATGTGGCATGTGTGGGGCTCAGACAATTTCCCTTGCTCTGTCACGGGGATCCTGGGGATCGACTCAGGCTATCAGGGTTGGTGGCAAGTCCTTTAACCATCTGAGCTATCTTGTTGGCCCCACCTTTAAGATTTTTGTTATGTTTATTTCCTTATAGGGGGCAGTGTGTGTCATGGATGGCTTATAGAGGTCAGAGGACAAGTCGTAGGCGTTAGTTTTCTGCCTCTACCATGCAACTCCCACAGCTTGAACTTAAGCTGTCAAACTTGTTGGTAAGCGCTTTTGCCCACGGAAATGTTTTTCTGAAACAAGAACTCTCACTTTTACCTGGAGTTTACCTGGTCAACCCCACTGGGAGTAAACCCCACTATCTACCTGTCTCCACCTTCCGGCAAATGGACTTACAAGCCCATGCCACCAGATCCAGCTCTTTGGCAGGTGCTGAGGATCAAACTCAGATCTCCATGGCTTCATGATTGTGAAGCAAACACCTCCCACTCGAGATGCCTCCCTGGCTCCCACGGTAGGTCTGAATTAAGATACAAACGCTCCCCCACCCCGTGCCCTTCAGAAGTACCTACCAGAACCTGCTGGTGCTGTTTCTCTATCTCATAGCCTCCAAAATGGACTATGCCTGGCCGGGCCTGGATGGCCCTATTGTTCAGAAGCTTGGCGTAAACCCCTATAAAAGAAAGACAAGTCCATGCTGAGCGCTAGGAATACTACACAGAATAGCATTGGGCTGTCTTTCCTTTAGAACTCTTCAAGCACATGCAACGTCCAGGGAATAAATACAGCTGTCAATAAGATGGATTAGGAGCCCCAAATTAGGAGACTGAGTCTGCTTTCTGTTTTAAAAAAAGTTTTGTGTGTGTGTGTGTGCACACACGCATGTGTGTGCTTGTGTGTGTGTGTGTGTGCGCGCACATGTGTATGCTTGTGTGTGTGTGTGTGTGTGTGTGTGTGTGTGTGTGTGTGTGTGTGCATGTGTGTGCGTGCGCACTCCCACCTACCTGTAGAGGACAGAAGAGGATGTTGGATCCCCTAGAGCTGGAGTTCCAGGCCACCAGCTATGAGCTGCCTGGTATGAGTGGTGAGGACCGAACTTGGGTCTACGAGAGCAGCCAGTGCCCTTGACAGACTGGCCTCCCCGCCTTCTCCCTTTCATCTTGTTTATCTATGCCGATTACCATTAAAGTTATTTGCGCCCGACCTATGTCATGCATGTTTGTGTGTATTCCAGAGGTCAAAGGACAGCTTCTGGTGGCATTCTTCTGGTGTTGTCCACTTTGTTTGTTTGTTTTTTTATTTTTGAGACAAGATGTCTCTCAGGCCTCAAAGTCAGATGGTAGACCAGGCTGGTTGGCCAGCGAGCCCCAGGGAGCTGGGATTACAAGCACATATCAATCAGGCATTTGGAAAGTTTCCTCCAGAGAGTGGAGTGTGGTGCTGGAGATGGGACTCAGGGCAGGGCTCTACCAACCGAGGTATATCCATTTCTGCTTTTCGTTTTTGTTTTAATGAAATTGAAAGAGGAGAGGGATCAAGATGACTTGGTTCCTTTGCGGGAATCTCCCTTGACCTCCCATGACACAGTAAGAAAAACTGAGCTATGCTGCACTAACACAACCAACTTTACCTAGACCCAGAGTCCAATCAAAAATATTTTTCAGAGATGGATGTGGTGGCATACACCTTTAATCCCAGGACTAGAAGGTGGGGGTACAGAGGCAGGAAGGTCTCCGTGAATTTGAAGCCACCATATTTAAGCTGCAGGATAGCTAATAGCTAGGGTTACACAGACAGACCTATTCTCAAAAAAAAAAAAAAAAAAAAAAAAAAAAAGCATTTTCAACCAGGCATGGTAACACACAACTATAATCCCTGCATTTAGGAAGTGGACAGAGGAGGAGGACCAAGGGTCTAAGGCTAGCCTTAGCCATGTAAGAAGATGGAGGCCAGGCTGAGCTACATCAGACCTTCTCTCAAAAGCAAAACAGAAAGAAGGAAGGAAAGATCTTATTTAATTTTTAAAATCTTGGTTTACTAACCTACAATTTACTCTTGGGCAGGAAACCAGCTTAGTAATAGATTCTTGCTTGATAAGTAGAAAGCTCTTAGACTGATCTTCAGCATTGCAAATCAACTATTTTTTCATGCTAATTTTTCTGGCTTAGGGGTCATAATGCAGCATGCAGTGCTCTTGCCTGGAAATGGTCAAGTACAGTCCACAGTCTTAAGGTGACAAGAGTCTCTTGGAACAAATGTTTCTAAGGTCTGAAGTGGGGCTTGTAAGATCAGTGTGTGTATGTCGGGGGTGTGGCTAGTTTTAAACTTGACATAACCTACACTCGCCTAGGAAGAGGGTTTCACTGAAGGACTGTCTAGAATCTAGACTCTAGACTCTACATCAAGTTGGCCTGTGAGCATGTCTATGAGAGACTGTCTTGATGTGGGAGGACCCAGCCTGAAACTGTAGGCTCCATTTCCTGATTTGAGGGTCCTGGACTGTGTCAGCGAGCACAAGCATGTGTTTACCTCTCTCTGCTCTTGACTACAGGATGGGCTAGGAGTAGCTGCTTCCAACTCCCATCTTGAATTCCCTGTTGTGATGGGCTGTAACTGGATCTGAGAGCAGAAACATAGACCCTTCCTCCTCTAAGTTGCCTTTGTCAGTAATTTCATTGCAGCAATGCACATAAATCTAGGATGGGTTACTAAACATGACGATGTGGCTGAATGTCACCTCCGCCCTCACGAGCCGTCCACTTCCTGTAAGTGGTGGAACGTCCCCACACACCAGCTGCTCCAACAGTGAAACAGAGATAGAATGTTTTCAGGAAGTTGTTGCATGGCCATCAGGAGAAACTCATAAAGATCGATGGTTAGCCTCTCTCAGAGGTTAGGTGTAGAGAGCTGCGAAGTGCCGAAGTGCCGTGCCTTAAAGATGGCGCTGGCTTCCGCCTTCCACCTCCCCAAGGTGAGCACTCTCTGGCATAAACAAGCCCTTATTTGGTTAAGTCTGTTCAGCCTGTCTGCTTCCGTGTTAGAGTAGCCTATCTGCAGGGTCCACGTAGCTCACTGGGGTTGGTTAGCACAAGGGGATTTAAGCCTGTGCAGGGGTCCCCGGGGCTCCCGTGGGTCAGAAGAACATGTTTCAAGGATCCTGATTAAAACTGCATGAAGAAGATCTTCCTGGAGTCGCCTCTTCCTTGCTGGCAGGGGTAGGCACGTACAGTTAGGCTTTTCCTGGAATCTTTCCTGGTGGGTGACTCGTGTGGTTGGTGCTGGGGTTGGTGTGACGTGACACGTGCACAGCAATGGTGTCAGGGCAGACAGCTCAGGGTGAAGTTGGAAAGAGACAGTGAAAACTGGGGAGAAGGGAGAGGAGCCCTTCACCCTGGAGTCCGGTTGAAGCCATCCACCAGCAGACAAGCAAACATCCAGCGCAACGAATACCTGCTTATGGCCTCTCCCCTCCCAACGGGAAGGCTGGATGGTTCTGAGAACCTCACCAGAGAATCCCTTTACAGGGAAGGGACTGTGGTAAACCCTTGTGCAAACCTAGAAGTTTCTTGTTTTACTTTATCAGATTGCAACTCTGTCTAAAGAATTGCCAGAGTTGCCCTGACATCAACAGAGAGAGAAAAGGAAAGAAGAGAGCTCTTGGCAACCCTTTGAGATGTGCCCTGTACCAGGGACATGTGAACAGAAATAGTTCTCTGAGAGAAAGGCACTTTAGGGAACGGAAGTGGGACTGGGCTGGGGAAAGGTCAGAGTTCAACGGCGGATACTGTGTATCAGGGCTCTCATATTGCAGTGTGGTGGGCTTTTGGGTCCTGTGAGTAGTGTCCATACTTTCTGTAAATGCTTTACTACATGCCGGCCAGTGAGCCTCAGGGATCCCCCAATCCTCGGGGTCCTCCTCAGCGAAGCCGGGGTCACGAGTGTACACCACTCATGTTCTCGTGCTTGTAAGGCAGGTATGTCTCTCACCGAACTTTCTAGCCTTGCTTTGCTCCTCACCCTACTCTCTCCACACACAGCAGCATGTGCAGAAATGGAAACCACGGATCTTGGTGATTAATTTATCCCAGAACAATCTATTATTTGGAGACGGGAGAAATGGCTCAATGGTTGAAAGCACTCTTAGTTCTGCCTGGGGACCTGAGTTTGGTTCTTAACATCCGTGTGAAACTGCTTACAACTGTCTGTGACTCCAGCTCTGGGGGATCTGATGCCCTCCCCTCTTTTAGAGCCTGCATGGGCACCCCCACACACGTGGCTGACACCTGCAAACATATACATACGTGAACATAAAAATAAATGTTGCTTTACATCTACCACTCAAGCAGCTAGATCTAGATAGAACTATGGGCCTATGAAATGACACAGCAAAATCCGTACCCACAAACCCAGCTTCCTGGACTCTGGATCCCCTGGAGACGTAATTCACACACAAATGGTTGCTGCCCACTTACTGGATTCTAGGAGGTGGTTAGGCACTTCTGTTCTTTTCTTGGGTTCGTCCACTAAGCTCTTCAAGAGGAGGGGTGACACCTTATCAAAGGGTTCTTCTGCATTTTTTAGTTGCTGCCTGGGCTTTTTGACAACTGCCATTTCCTCGTGAAAAATGGAGCTGTCCTTCTAGAGTCAAAGGTCTTTTCCTGGGAAGAGAAATAGGAGTGGTGGGATCATCATGAGAAATCATGCACTTGTTTCTTCTTAGCTTTTGACAAATGTACCCCTTGTCCCCGCATGGTGTACTGTGGCTCCAGCCCTGCCTGCTCTCATCTGCTGGACTCTGCATTCCCACACACAGCTGTCTCATTAATCATTTGACATCACACACCATGACCCAATATGGCAACATGCTTCAGACTCTCCCATGACTCTTCAGAGCTTTTCTGAAGCATGCTCTTGGGGTGTGTCTTGGACACACAAGGCAGGGAGGGGCTCTCAAAGCCCAGTCAGTCTGGAAAGTTCCCAGTTTCCTTTCCATTGCTATGATTAAAAAGCAAGGCACAGGAGGAAAGGGTTGGCTTGCAACTCCAGATCAGCAAGGGGAAGTTGAGGCAGGAACTGAAAATAAAGTAGCATCCCCAGTCAAAGGCAGAGAGAAAGGAATGCTCCAATGCTAGCTGCTTCCTGCCTTTCTTCACGCTCACCCTGTGCAGGGCTTAGCCTAGGGAATAGTACCACCCACAGGAGGCTGTCCCCCCACATCAACTAGCAACCAATCCACAGATACTCAGAGGCCAGTCTAATCTAGATTAAGTGGGTCGTTAAGACCCTCTTCTCAGACTATGCTAGATTGTGTCAAGTTGACAGCTACAATTCTTTCTGACTTGTCTCCACATCACATCCACAGAGACGTGTGAACAGGGATCTCTTCAACATTCTGAGCTGGCAAGAGAGAGGTAATGAAGCCTGTGGTGGCCAGGTCACAGAGACCGGGGACATGTCTGGGAACTCTACAGGTCTCTATTGTCCTTGATAGTCATTGGAAATCCCACTTCCCTCTTAAACACCGATTCCCAGCCCCTTTTTACATTCTTTCTCAAACACTATTTTGTAAGTCATTTGGCACGAACAGTTTATTGCCTTGAAACAGTACTTTATAATTCCACATTCTTAAAACTTTTAATTTTAGTGTGTGTGTGTGTGTGTGTGTGTGTGTGTGTGTGTGTGTGTGTTGTGGGGAGCAGCAGTGTACATGTGGACGTCAGAGGATAAACCAATTTTATGTGGATTCTGGGGATTGAACTCAGGTCCTTGGGCTTGCAAAGCAAGCACATTTATTTCCCTACTGAGCCATCTCACCGGCTCCAAACCCCACATTTTCTATATCAGACACAACTCTTAACTAGAGGCCTTTGCACAAGCCAGGGCGTTGCTCAGAGGAGCCTCTGAAATTGAAGGCAAAATCAAGAATGCAGGTTACGAGTTTTGCTTTTGTTTTTCTTGGAGAACTCCCATAGCATTGGAGAAGACACGAGAGAGCGCAGAAATACAGTTAAAGTACGCGGTAGCGCCGAACAATCATTGTCAGAAATAAGTTGGTCTGTAGTCTCCCCTGCACCCTCCTTCAGGGGCAAAGGCAGCTTGCTCCTCAGCACAGCTGGGAACGGCTTCAACCCTCCTCCTGCACACCTTCCTTCCAATATCGGACTCCTAGTTCACCCTCCAGCCCCCCCCCCTGCCACTCTTGGTCCCACACAGTCACTGCCTGTGTATCAGGGCCTCACCCGGCTAATCCCCTCTTCCAACCCATGCTAAGGGTTGGTTAGAACGCAGACTCACCCACTACCCCACCCCCATCATTTCTTTGGGTCCCCGACCCATTCCCAAGATGAACACCTTCTAGACACCTGCCTGAGGTTCCCTTTTCGCAGCTCAGCGGCCACCTTGGGACACTCAGGTCCCCAAGTTTGAGGTCTCTTACCCAGCAGATGATAGTTCCGGGGCGGGATTCGGCTGCGCGCAGGAACCTACTCAGAGCGTCGCCATGACAACGCGGACGCATTCCCAGGATATGCTGAGGGACGCGCCCAAACAGTCCCCAAAGATGGGGGAAGTTGGGCGGCTTTTGTTCGGGAGCCAGCCCGGGCGAACTTCTTAGGACTCTGAGTAAGATGCAGAGCCTGAGAAAGACTAGAGAGCGTCACTTACTATGTGGGAAACCAATGGAGCAGAGAAAGTTTGGCGACACCAGGGACTGGCAAGTCCGACAGAGCAGATGGGGGCGGGACCTCCTTCTGTACATTCCGCGCCCCACACCGCCAGTTTCACACTTTGATTTACGGTAAAGTTTATACACTAGCAAAGTTAGGCAGACTAGTTCCCCCGCACTGCAACCAAGATCAAATCTCAGCCAATCAAATTTCGTCTGTACTTTCTATTACTTTGAAGAAATTCCTATATGCCATTCTATGCATCCTTTTAAAAAATAGCACACCTTTTACTTATTCTTTCACAATTTTATACTTGTAAATAATGTATCTTGATCTTCTGCGCCCCCAGTGCAGACCACAGCCCTCAACACATCCCCTCTCCCTCCACATCCTCCTTTGTTAACAACCCACTGACTCTGTTGACTGATCTTTTCACTTGACCGTGTGCAGGTCTGGCGCAGATAACCACAGCTGCAGGGAGTTCGCTGGTGCAATGGCCATGCCATGTCAGAGGACAGCATTCACAGACTGCCGCAGCCCTCTGGTTCTCGGTCTTTCTAGCCTCTTTTCATTTTCTTTCAGCACTGGCTCGGGAGTTGGCTTGCTATCCGTGTTCTATAAGGCTCCACACTCAATAGACTGAGCATCATCTCTTGGACCAGTTATGAATCTCTGCATTAGGTTCTTCTCTAGAGCATGGACCTCACCAGCCATGTGCTTTTGCAGACCAGGCCTGAATGCTTACTTGGGAAGATTACAGAGTCCGTTCAGGATTCCCTGTTTCCACGCTCGTGCTCCCCCCCCCTTCCTGTATGACTTGATGTTATCCACAGCTGGAAGACTCTAACTTCCTACATGCTGTCCACTTCCTACAGCTGCTGTCCCGGATGTAGCCCCTCCCCCGCCTCCTTAGGTTCATTGGTGGGTTTTTTGTTGTTGTTTTGTTTGTTTTGGTGGGGGGGGGTCCACTACTCCCTCTCTCTTTACCATCATCACCACCTATTAAACCCTCATCTAGGGACTGGAAGGATGGCTCAATGGTTAGATGCACTTGATTCCCAAGCAGGATGGCCTGAGTTTGATCTTTAAACCCAGAGAGAAGTGACTTCTGTAAGTTGTCCTCCTCTGACCTCCACTTGTGTTCTGTGGCACGAGTACATGCACACTCACGTGTGCATGTGCATGTGCGTGCGTATGCGCACACACGCGCATAAAAATCAACATAATGTCTTGTAACACTGGCATTAAGTAAACTTCACTTTCACCCTTTGTCCTAACTCTACAAGCCAGAGTTAGGTTTTCACAGACCTTTTCCCACACCTTTTGGAGTCCAGTTCCCACGTAACTTAGGATGGCCTAGAATTCTCTTTATATGATGACTTTGAGCTCCAGAACCTTCTGCCTCTACCCCTCACGTGTTGGGATTGCAGGTGTGTGCCACCACACCCAACTGTGTTCCGCCAACTTTATCTCTTTATGTGTTACACCCATCATTATGTGTGTGTGTGCCTTGGTTTTGGTTTTGAGATAGAGTCTTATGCATCTTGGGCTGACTTCAGACCTGCAATGTAGCCAAAGACAGCCTTGAGTTTCTCAGTCTCTTGCTTCTACCTCCCCAGGGTTGGAACTGCAAATGTGCACCACCTACCACATTTGGTTTGTGTGCAGGGCTGTGGGAGCCACGAGGCTGTAGAGCATTGCCCATGCTAGGCACATGCTCTACCAACTGAGCTACATGCCAGCTCTATGTATGTGGCTCAAACAGCAGGATTCTTAGGGGAAGGCCCTGGTGTCTAGTCTTTGGATCTCCCGCAGCCCTTCACATAGCTCTTAGCTCATAGCGATCACTTGGTTACTGTAGACCAAGAGAAGGAAAATCATCACTTGGGGACCTAGCAGCTTGCTTTAGTTCTTCATGCTTTGTGTCTCAACAGGACAAGACTTCAGGAGAGTAGGAGGCTCCCAGCTTCCCGCACTCTCAAGCCCTCCCCGAAAAACACTCTCAGCATGGATCATCCCCCCCACCACACATGCCCAGCATGGATCATCCCCCCCACCACACATGCCCAGCATGGATCATCCCCCCACCACACATGCCCAGCATGGATCATCCCCCCCACCACACATGCCCAGCATATCATCCCCCCCACCACACATGCCCAGCATGGATCATCCCCCCCCACCACACATGCCCAGCATGGATCATCCCCCCCACCACACATGCCCAGCATGGATCATCCCCCCCCACCACACATGCCCAGCATGGATCATCCCCCCCCACCACACATGCCCAGCATGGATCATCCCCCCCACCACACATGCCCAGCATGGATCAATCCCCACCACCACACATGCCCAGCATGGATCATCCTCCCCCACCACCACACATGCCCAGCATGGGTCATCCCCCCCTACCACACATGCCCAGCATGGATCATCCCCCCCACCACACATGCCCAGCATGGATCATCCCCCCCACCACCACACATGCCCAGCATGGATCATCCCCCCCCACCACACATGCCCAGCATGGATCACACGGTGTTTCCATGCACCTACCTATATAAATGTTTATTATGCTGCATTTTAAATTGCAAATTTAGCATTTCTCTTAGTAAAAACTTATTTCCTATCATACACACACACACACACACACACACACACACACACACACACACACAGCACCCATGTGGTCACATAAGCCACAGTTCCTGTTGTCACATGGGGGTCACAGTATGTTGTCACTGTCCACTGTCTAACAGCAGCCAGGTTCTAGGAGCTACATCCAGGCTAAGCATGAATGATTGATAGATTTAAGGCTGGGCACATCCATCATCCAGTTTTGGCTATGAGACTCTGTCTTCTGAGAGAAGTCTGTGGACATCTTTCTCTCTACTAAGACTTCTCTGCACTAAGACACTATGGTGCCCTCTCTTCTATGAAGGGCACACAGAGACATACTGATGTGTTAGTTACTTTTTTCATGCCTGACAAAAGCAACTGAAGGAAGATGGGTTCATTTTGGCTTAGTTTCAGAGAATAGTCCACCATGGGGACATCATGCCAATAGCAATGTGAGGTGGCTGGCTACATTCTATCCTCAGTTAGGAAGCAGAGAGAGATGGATGCTGGTCCTCGACCTCTCTCTCTCTCTCTCTCTCTCTCTCTCTCTCTCTCTCTCTCTCTCTCTCTCTCTCTCTCTCTCTCTCTCTCAGCCCAGGACTCCAGTCCTGGAATGGTGCTGCCCTGATGGGGGATGTCCTTCTGAATAAATCTCTCTCTTCTTGGTTGATGATTAAAACACTGGCCAATAGAAGCCAAGAAGATAGGCGGGACAAGGAGACAAGGAGAATTCTGGGAAAGGTAGGCCGACAGGCGCTGTGAAGAGACACCATGTAGTCTAGGAAGGAGTAACAGGTCTGGACCCTTCTCTGGTAAGATAAGACCATGTGGAAATACATAGGTTAATGAAATTGGTTAATAATTAAGACAGAGCTGGCCAATAAGAAGCCCTAACCATCAGCTAACAGTTTAATAATTAATATAGCGTCTGTGTGTTTTTTTGTTTTTTTGTTTTTTTTTTTTTGTTTTTTTTTTTTTTTTTTTTGGTGCTAAACGACTACTGGACCACACTGGAAAGAAAAAGTCTAGAAACACTGTCCCCATTCAGGGTGGGTATTCCCACCTCAGTTTAGCCAGTCTGAGAAACTCCTTGTCTAGAGATTTGTCTCCTGGGTGATTCTAGATCTTGTTGGATTAATCACCAATTTGAGTCATTGCCATATCTTTCTCTTTCTGAGCTCTGCAGTGTCCAAAAATACTTTCTGGAGCTGCAGCATCCATCAGAAGTCATAAGGGGCGTTAGCATCTGGACGAAACTGATGGCAAGAACAGGAGACCAGAGAGAAGGTCTGAATGGCACCATCTCGCCTCTGGGAGCGGAGATCCCATGATCTTATTCTTACTGCTTCATACACCTGACATACAATGATTCCCTTTGTGTGTGTGTGTGTGTGTGTGTGTGTGTGTGTGTGTGTGTGTGCACGCACATGCATTCATGTGTGTGCAAGTGCATACATGTGAACATGTGAAGACCAGAATGCAATCTCCAGTGTCATTCCTCAATTACTTCCCCCTTGTTTACTGAGACAGTCTCTCACTGGCTGATCAGTAAGTACCAGGGATCCTCCTGTCTCCGTTTCCCTCAGCACTAGTGTTGCAAGCTGGAGAAATCATGCCTGGCTCTTTTTACGTGGGCTACAGGGATCAAAAACTCAGGTCCTGATGCTTGCAAGGCAAATACTTTACCAACTGAGCTATCCCCCATCCTCACTCCCAGGCTGATTTCCAAACCCTCGATGTCCAATCAGGACTGTGGTGCTGGAGCTTATTAAGAATGAAGACCCTCTGAGACCTCCTGCATCAGAAACTGCATTTTAATAAAATTCCACCAGGATATCTGTAAGCTCATTAAAGTTGGAGAACTCTGGATCCCACGGATGCCCTGCAATCATGACTGGTCTGGATGGTCAATACTTCCTCATTCATGTGCACGCTGCAGTCGGCATTTGCAGTGACCAGACAGGAAGGTGCCCCAAGCCCCAGGAGAACAAGAGGAGAGGAGCGTGGCAGCAGCCATAGGAGCTGGTCACAAGTTTCCATGGGACAGGAAGGAACATCTGACACGGATAAATAAGAATCCGGGAAAACGAATAGGCTGATGGATGTTTATTGGGGTGAAACCATTTACAACAGAAAGATGACCGCCAGCAGGATCCTGTCCCAAGGATGCCTCCAGATGCTCTGCATCTCCCCACCTGCCCCCAAGCCCCAATGGACGTGGTCAGTGCAGCAGGTGCGGGTGGGGTGGACATCTCACTACAGCCATCGATTCCCTTGTTTATCTTCTCACTGTATGGAGAATAAACTGAAAATGCTTAGCACGCTTCCAGGGTCGGCAGGACTCAGCTGCCCCAAGGCTTCTACCTTCTCTTTTTGCCTGCCTCCCCCACTGCCCTTTCCTGGCAGCGGAGTGGCGGCTTAGCCTGGCAACTGATCTACTCTACTCCCATGGAGAGCTGGGGGCCCTGTCCTCTGCTCTTAGCTCCTAATGCATCTGCGACTGTTTTCATTGCCCAGGTGAGCACTACCTGAATTTAAGGTCTCAAAGTTTGGGAGATAGGATAGCATGGCAGTTGTTTCAAGACACAAAGTTTGGGATAGGAGTTTACAGTGCAACATTAAAGGTCGGGAACGTGACCGACTCCTAGCCTGCTTCATCTAACAGTTCAGGACCAGCCTGTGCCACCTAGTTCTTACCTCAGTTAATCTGATCAGGACAATTTCCTTAGTCATTCCAAGAGACTAGCCTAACCCACATTATCTTTTACAGAAGGCTTGTCTCTGAGGTGATTCTAGATCCTGCCAAGTTGACAGCTAACACTATCACAATTGGTATTTGAGTATACTACTAATGACTTTTGTCTTGAAGATATTTTTGTTGTATTTTGGTTCTTCGAGATAAAGTTTCTCTGTGTAGTCCTGGCTGTACTGGAACTCACACAGATCTCTGCCTCCTGAGGGCTGGGATTAAAGGCGTGCACCACCATCGCCCAGCTTGAAGACTTTTTAAAATGTGCTGTATTTATCTAATGATCCTTCCAAACTCCTTTAATCCTTTATGGTCTTTCTCTCATTGTTGCTCCCATGGTTTCCCTGAAACAAAAATTCAGATAAGACACAGCAGGGGACTGAAGAGAGGTTGCTCATGGAGAGGACCGGGGTTCAATTCCCAGCACCCACATGGTGGTTCACAACCATCTGTAATTTCGGTCCCCAGGGACCTGAAGCTTTCCTTTGACTTCTACAGGCTCCAGGAGTGTATGACTACACATGCACATAAAATAAATCAATCTTTTAAAAGTTATATTCAAAAAAAAAAATAAGGCAAGACACAGCAGAGAAAGCTTGTCTCTCCTTCCTGGTGGCTAGAGTTTCAGTTTCAAACTAGGATTCTTGGAGGCAGACTTCGCAGGCATTATCTGTTGATGGGTGTTGATGGTATCAGCTGGAAATCTAAACGAAGATCTCAGCCAACTATTTTTTCCTTCTTTAACTTTCTTTTTATTTTTCCCTTGTGTCTTTTACATCATGCCTCCCATCCTGTCTATCTCCCGTCCCCTCACATCCACCCTGCAATCCCTCCCAGCCCCTGCAAAATAAAACAAAATTAAATTTAAGAGAAAAAAAAAAAAAGGAAGAAAGGGGAAATCGTCATGGAAGCTGCAGTGTGACACAGCGAGTCATGCAGCAAACCCCTTTGTTCATACAGTTTTACATGCAGGCATTCATTGCAAAGAATCTCGGTCTGGTTCGAGGCCCTTGCTCTCTGCTACATCATCTTCCTTGGGCCCTCACTGGGACTCTTCCTGGACATCCCATTTCAGCCAACTATTTACACTCACTGAACTCTGTCCTTTCTTAAAACAAAAGCCAAAAACCAAGCAAAACAAAACACTTACTGAATTCATCCTTTAACAATCCCATACCCATACATAGTAAGTCTCTTATTATATATTATATATTGTATATTGTATATTGTATTTTGTATTTTGTATTATGTATTATGTATTATGTATTATGTATTATATATTATATGTTACATGTTACATGTTACATGTTACACATTACACGTTACATGCTACATGTTATATGTTATATATGCAGTGAGTACGTGTCATGGCACACACGTGGAAACCCCTGGGTACCAGAGAGGTCAGATCCCCCCTTTTCACACTGGAACCTGAGGATTAAACTGGGTGGTCAGGCTGGGGGTGAATGCCATTACTTGCTAAGCTAGCTCACTCGATATATAGTCACTATATATTTTATATATTCACACATAATGTGTTCTCTTTCTGAACCCTGGCCTGGGCGCCCTTTAGTCTCTCTGACTGCGAGTGCTTTTCTCCCACCCACATGTCATCCTTTCTTTACCAGCTGACTTTATCCAGGGCTTTGGAGCTTTGTGGGCTCAGCAGCAGATACAGGGTTGGAGACAACGCCTGTTCCTTTACCACATGGTGGTGCTGGGAGATGTGTACTTACTGCCTGCTGTGTGAATGAAGACACCAAAGTCTCCAGGATTCAAGTAACCTGTCCGAGGTCCTAGTTTCAATTGGTGATTAAGTCAGGATTGAGTCTAGGTTTGGTTGTTACCAATATTCTTTTAAAAATTTTATAATATTGCTTATGTATTTATATATGTATTATGTATGTTTTGTGCATTTGTTTAGTGGGGGGGCATATATGGAGGTCATGGAAAAACTCGAGAAAGTAACTTTTCTCCTTCCACATTATGGGATTCGGGGATTTGAACTCGGATCATCAGACTTGGGGACATGCACCTTTACCTGCTGAGGCCTCTCACCCCGCCCCACAAGTATTCTGTTTTGTTTTTTTTTTTTTTTTTTTACCCCAGATGCCATGTGGGTTTCTCTGGGAGGCTTAGGTGCTACTGACCTAAGCAAAGATAAGGCCTTGAAAGCACTAATAACACTCTTTCAGACGTGGTTTTATTTGCTCTGCTTTAACTCTCATATTTCATATAAATATTCAAAAGAATGCTGACAAGTGGTGGAGGAAAATACAAAAAGTAAAGAAGAAGCCGCTTCCCGGAGAAAGGCAATCTGTATTTCTAGAGAGCAAACACAGAGGCTGGACCATAAAAGCCTCATTAACATGTGAATGTTAAACCTTTGTAGTTCAGGGCTCAATAGGAAACCACTCTCGCCCATTACTTACGTCTCATCAATCACACATTAGTTCTGCTCTCAGTAAAACTGCTGTCCAGGGCACAGGTCTCTCCAAGCGTTTGATTCCATGTTTCTGATGGAGACCTTGGGCTCGACACCTGGAGAGGTGTCTTCCTCTCTTCTCCATTATCTCCTCCCAGAAACCTCAAATATTACTTCTTCGGGGAAACCTTGCTGGAGGGCAAATTTATAGAATGAGTCTCTCTCTCTCTCTCTCTCTCTCTCTCTCTCTCTCTCTCTCTCTCTCTCTCTCTCTCTCTGCCTATCATCTATGTGTCTGTTTATCATCTATCTTATCATACATCTATCATCTATCTATCTATCATCTATCTATCTATCATCTATCTAGGAAATTTATTAGAATGGCTTATAGACCATGCTCCAGCTAGTTCAACAGTGGCTGTCTATCAATAGAAACTCCAAGAATCCAGTAGTTGCTCAGTTCCTAAGGCTGAATGTGTCAACTGGTCTACCTTATACACCAGAATCCTGAAGAAGTAGGCTCTAATGGCAGTGAAGGAACGGACTTCTCAGTGAGAGCAAGAGCAAGCTGGCAAGGAGGGAAAACTTCCTTCTTCCTTGTCCTATGTATATGGCCTGCTAGCCAAAGGCGTGGTCCAGACTAAAGGGGGGGGTCTTCCCACCTCAAGATCTGAATTAGAAGTGGGTTTTCCCGCTTCAAATGATTTAATTAGGAAAAACACCCTCACAGATGTACCCAGTTGCTTGAGTTTTAGTTAATTCCAGATGTGGTCACCTGGACAACCAGGAACAGCATGTTAGGATGTCAGTGATGGCTGCACCAGCGTGACAGGTGCTGGGTCATTCTTCTGTCCATTGCTGGTACTTTCCATTCTGTCTGGTTTCATTCTTGATGAGGATGCCCCCATGCATCTTGTTATTAGTTTGAGCATGATGCCTATATATAGGATGTGTTGGTGTCACCCGTCTTGGTCAGAATGAGTCCCATGTCTATCTCAGACCCAATCACTGCTTGCTTGATTGAGGGGTGCTGATGCCACTCCCCTGTTGGGTCATGTGATAACTCTTGGGCTGCTCTTCCTGAAAGCCCCAACAAGGTCCATGGTCTCAGAGTGGATTAGAAAAGATTTTATAATTAAAAAGAAGAATGAGGCATGGTTGGCAAAACTATTTGTGGGTGCAGGCTTGGCCCTTATAAAATATGGATATTCAAATGTGCTTGACCTATATGCTTGATGACAGGTAGGGCTTAGCTGATGTACAAATCCACCAGGCTTGGTTGCCTGATACCTTCCTATATGCTCGATCTTCCCTCTCCCTCCCCCGCCCCAGTGTGTGTGTGTGTGTGTATGGGTGTATGCTGTATACGGATGTAAACACACTGGTGACATATGTGAAGTCTAAAAGTCAATCTCAGTAGTCATATTCTTCAGGCACCATACACATTTATTTATTTATTTATTTATTTATTTATTTATTTATTTATTTAAACAAGGTCTCTCTGAGACCAGAGGCTCCCAGATAAAGCTAAATTAGCTGCCCCCCCCAGTCTGCCCATCACCTCCTCCACCTTTCCTGAACTAGGATCAGAGATACATATTGTATATACCGCCAAGCCTGGCTTTTTATGTGGGTGCTGGGGATCAGACTCAGGTCTGCATACTTATAATCACTTTACCAGGGGGACCATCTTCATAACATCACTATACACTTTGCATAGCATTTACTGCAGCCTGAAAAAAAAATTCCACTCTGCATTCTACAGTTGCTTGTGTCTGCTCATCA
This sequence comes from Cricetiscus sungorus, assembly GCA_030556225.1. Lineage (NCBI taxonomy): Eukaryota > Metazoa > Chordata > Mammalia > Rodentia > Cricetidae > Cricetiscus > Cricetiscus sungorus. Next base: position 18,843,327 of record JANBXA010000367.1, on the reverse strand, counting down.
ACAGGTTTATTTGTTTTGTGATGATGCAGGACTCTTAAATACATATGTGGCAGCCTCGCTCATCTTTTTAGCCTCCTGGAGCGGGTGCAGCCAGAACACATTAGTCTCTCTGTGTGGACTGAGGTTGGCAAAGGAAATTGTCTCAGTCCTCCATCACCCTAATGTAGCAGATACTCAGTAAATATTTGTCAAATAATGCTAATTCTGTACCAAGTATTTTCCTTGCTGTGAGGAAACAAACAAACAATAAAAACCAAAGATATGACATAACGGGAGAAATATTTTTTTAAAGGGTCTCCAGCCAGCTTGGCAAATCCTCGTTACAAAGTGAAGAAAATAAGACAATTTTCTAACTCAGTGTAATGGTTAATGTTATCACCTTGCCAGGCTCTAGAATCAGCATGGAGCTAAACCTCCAGGCCTGTTTGTGAGGGAAATTAGGTTAATTGAGATGGGGAGATCGTCCTGAACGTGGGTAACACCATCCTATCATGGGCTGGAGTCCTGGACGGGATAAAAGGAAAAAGTTCCAGCATCCATCCCTCTGCATCCTGGCTGCGGATGCCCTGCTCTAGTTCCAGCATCCATCTCTCTGCTCCCTGACTGTGGATGCCCTGTGACCTGCATCTCTCTGCATCCTGACTGCGGATGCCCTGCTCTAGTTCCAGCATCCATCTCTCTGCTCCCTGACTGCGGATGCCCTGCTCTAGTTCCAGCATCCATCTCTATGCTCCCTGACTGCGGATGCCCTGTGCCCTGCTCTAGTTCCAGCATCCATATCTCTGCATCCTGACTGCAGATGCCCTGTGACCAGCTGCCTTGTGCTCCTGTCCCCATGCCTTCCCCACAGGGATGGACTGACTGTACCCTCGGGCTATGAGGCAAGCTAAACTCTTTTACTCTAAATTGCTTTGGTCAAGGTATTTTATCCCAATTCAGTCAGCATGGAGCTGGGCTGAATGTGCTGTGTCCAGCCCCCTACAAGAGCAATGGAGGTCTCACTCGTTGGTACAGTCAGGAAGGATGCTCATTTGTGCACACGGGATTTGCTTAGCCAAACAAGAGAGGACACTCCTCAGCCCGTTTGGACAAGTAGAAAGCTCTAAGCAGCAGCCAAGCTCACCCAGTGCCTGCCTAACGTCCCCAAAGCCCTGGGTTTGGTCCCAGCACCACGTAAAGCTAGGTGTGGTGGGGCGTGTCTGTAACCCAGCACTTGGGATGCGGAGGTAGGGAGACCAGACCTTCAAGGACATCCTCAGCTGTGTCGTAGGGAAGTAAAGGCCAATCTGGGCTAGAGACACTCTCAAAAAGTAAGTGCTAGGAGTTGGCCAAGAGGCTTGTTTAGACTTTCAAGGATTTGTATATACTGTAGGGGGACAGAAAGTATTCGAAAGGACACCCCGAAGGAAAAGGGGGCGGAGGAAAGATTTCTTTCCCTTTGGGCACTAGGTAAAATTTTCATTGGATTTTTTGTTTCCTGAAGATTGTGTTTACCCTTCCAAGCTGCCTCAGTGAGGCTAAGTGTGTGTGCAAATGGGCTGGGGAGATGTGTGCAAGCATGAGAGCTTATAAAAAGTGGGGTACACACACTACCCCGCATTGGGGAGGCAGGGACAGGAGGGCACTTAGGGCTCGGTGACCAGCGGTGTAGCCAAATAATGAGCTTCAGGTTCATTGAGAGACCCTGCCTCAAAAAGTAAGGGGAGAGTGATTGAAGATGTCACCCACTGCTGATCTGCACACGCGTCCACACAGACTCACACGCCCACGCGGGAGAACAGACTCCCCTGTCTTCGGATAGCTTCAAGACTATTGGGAGAAGATATTGAGTTTCTAGGGATCTGATTATTGGGATTTTGGTTTAGATGTAACCCTTTCCTGAGTACCATGACTGGGGGAACTGGGACAGAATTAAGAACCTAGAGGCCGTTGACATAAAAGAATGGTCCCTCTCTTTCACAAGGAGGGAGGCATTGGAGCTCGGAGAACGTACAGTTCAGTATTTCACCATAGCGGCCACCGTAATATCTACAGTCCCTCTCACACCAAGCCGCGCTCTTTGCTGGGCTGTCTGAGTGCTTGCCTAGCGTTCTGGAAGTTTGATCTCCAGCATTGCCACACTGCATGGTTATAACCCTAGCATTCACAAGGTGGAGACATGATGGTAGGAAGTTCAAGGTCATCCCCAGATACATAATGAGTTTGGGGCCAGGAAGGGCCTGAGACTCTACCTTAAAAAAAGAAAAGTATCTTTTACAGTTTGGGGTATCAAACATTGCTTCAGCCCCCCCCCCCCGAGTTAAAGCCTTTGTCCCTGGGGTGGAACTAGGACCTAGTGAGAGGTCTTTGATCAAACCTCAGAAGAGACTGCTGAGCCCTGACTTCTTTCTCTTTGTCCCCAGGGCTCTTTAGCCAGGAAGTTTGGCCCCATTATGCTCTCTCAACACTCTGGCACAGGCTCAAAGGAATGGGGTAGCCAGTCATGGACATGGACCAGAACCCTCCAGACTAGGAGCAAACCGACCTTTTTCTCTTTATGCGTGGATTAGCTGCTGTGCTTACTGCAGTAGTGAACGTTAAATAACAAGAGATTGTATGTCACTTCAGGCTGTCATGTAGACATTGACTCCTGTTTGTTTCAACGTCAGCCTGGGAAGTGTTAACTCGTTAGTAGTTAGTAGGGATGGTCTAGACCAACCGTGGGAATCCACATCTGTAATCCCAACACTGGGGAAACTGAGGCTGGAGGTTTGTGAATTCGAAGCCAGCTCGGGCTATACAGTGGGACTCTGTCTCCATCCTCAATAGAGTATTTAAAAGAGAGAGAGAAAAAAGTGTTGCATATGTTGTCACTGCTCAAGGCTCATTTCTTAGACCCTTAGACTTGGGAGAGTACTTTCTGGTATGGAGGGGGAAAAGGGACGTTGCAGCTGCTTCCAGACCGGTGGCTGGGGTTCCTCCCCCTCTCCTCACAGCCAGCCGGGTGCTCTTCCCCACTCCCTCCCTGCTATTCCCAGCGGGTGGAGTCGCGAGCAGTCCTTATCAATGGGCACAGGCGGGTTAGCACTCTTGCTACCTCCTTCAGAGGACAGCAGTCCCTAGCCTGGCTGCGGACCTGGTCGGACTGGCTCGGTTCAGCCATGGTTTCTCTGGGCTTGGGGGTCGCCCGGGCTCCTGGACGCCGTGCGGGACGCTGAGCGGGTCACTGAAATAGACACGGAGCTCCGGGGAGACCAGAAGGCAAAGGCGAACAACAATCGGAGGAGCGCTGGCACCATGAGCCTCTGGCTGTCATCGTGGGGGCCACGGTCACTGCTGCTGCTGCTGCTGCTCGCCAGAGCGGCTCACTCTGTGAGTACGTACGCGCCCCTCCAGGACACGGACCCCAGCGACCAGCCCGCGTTCCTCTACTGGGTCCTAGGCATTACGGGGGGAGCAGCCGATCGCCCCCGCCTTAGCAATGACGACATCGTTCACTCTGCCGGAGCCCCCTTCTCCAAAGGCAAAACTTCCTGGGCTCTCTGCCCCAGGTGAGGCAGGTCTAGGCTCAGACCCCTCGCCTTCACCCATCCCCTCCGGCCCGCTGAGCTCACGTCTTTCCAGGAGACAATTCTGCAGCGGCCCCAGCAACGTTAAGTATGCCGCAGCACACTTGTCCTCTTCCCTTTTTGAGACCCCAGTCACTCAGGCTTTACAAGCAAGGACACCAAGGCTCAGAAAAGGGCGGGAGAGGCTTCCCCGCATCAGAAAAAAAAAGAACGATCTTCAGGCTAGCTAGCGCCTTGCCGGTTTTACACGCTCCCGGTTGCAGATGGGAACTTTTAGAAAGCTGTGAGTAGTGTTTGCGTCTGTGGTGGGACCATTTTCAGTCCCGTGTGTCGTCTACCCTCCCCAAACCCCCTACTGGAGGGACTGACTTTCCCAAGTGTGTGCCTGTGGGCTCCTGGGAGCAGCGGGACACAACAAACTCGGGGCAGGAGAAGGAGAAAGTTGGAGCAGAGAGAAGCCAGAGGGTGGTGTGTGTTTCTTTCCCATAGAAACCCTGGGAACTTTGGGCGACTTCCCCTGGGATATCTGCAGAGACAGGCTGCATTGAGGCTGGCAGGAAGGAAAGAACTGGGAGAAGATCAAGGCTGCGGGGTTGAGGACTCCAGGGTTATTCCTCCAGACAAGCTCTGCAGAATGTCACACACACACACACACACACACACACACACACACGGGGCCCCTCAAGTCTGCGTTTTAAGAAACCACAGGAATAGACCTCCAGACTCCCGTCTAGGTCAATGACTTAGTTTCCCGTTTCCTGAGGCATCCGTGCATCTTCAGGGCTGCAGGAACAGGCTCAGCTTTTTTCCTTTTTTTGTAAGGGATGCTCTGGGTTATCGCTGCACCTTGGAATGCTGCTTGTGTATGGTCAAGATTTTCGTTTTTATGGAAGATCAAAAGCCCTCAGAGAGGGAATTGCTTCAGATAGGCATGTCAGGAGAAGGGCTGGGACCAGAGCCCAGATTCCTAACTTTGGGAAGTTGGGGGTGTCAGTGGGTGTGTGTGTGACACAGATGGAGGACCCGAGGTTTGTTCTATCCTTTGTGTATGTGCATGTATGTGCACCGTGTGCTATCTCTAGAAGGCTTCACTCTGGATATTGTATGGGCTTATCCTGACCCGTGAGTCTATCCTTAGGGTTTGTGGCAGAAAACGCCTTTCATGAATGAGGGTGGGATGGCCTGCTTTGTTGTTCTGACAGTTTCTCTTTTCCTTCTGCTCGTTTGACTCCAGGTAGTCAGGCGCTGGATCTTGAAATTCTAGGATAGTAAAGATGATTTCTTCCTTCCTTTTGGATTTCCCCTAGAGGCCTCCTTCCAAAGGGACCATTGAGGCTCCTACCTCCCTTCCCGGCCTTTGCAAGTAGAAGCTGAGTAGCAGCGACTGCTGAGGGGCCGCCTTTTGTTTTGTCTGCTTGCTTTTTGCGCAAGAAAGAGAGCACAGTGCCTTGCTAGGTTCAGCTCCTGAGGGCTTCCGCCTGCCTTCCCTGCGGCCCCACCAGACACAAGCTGTAGCTTGAGCACTTGTCTGGTTCAGTTTTGTCCTTAGGACCTGCCCCAGTGTAGCGGGGAATCAATGGGCGTGCGCTCAGTGAATGATGGTGAATGGGTGAAATGATGTCAGGGTCCACAGGAGAGTGGCTTTCGTGTGGATGTGTGAGTGTGCAAGTTCGTGTGCGTACAGGTGCGTGTGTGTGTGTGTGTGTGTGTGTGTGTGTGTGTGTGTGTGCGTGCGTGTGGCTGTGCAGTCCAGAGAGAAACTTCTGGCTTTCACTCCTCAAGTGCTGCCAGCCTTGTTTTTTGAAGCAAGGACTCTCACTGTCCTGGGACTCGCCAAGTAAGCTAGGCTGACTGGTCAGTAAGCCCCAGGGACATTCCTGTGTCTGCTTCCCAACACAAGTTAGTGTGGTTGGTTTTAATGTCAACTTGCCACAAATTAGAATCACCAGGCTCCCAGTGCAGAGACATATGCATTCAGGCAAAATACCCACACATACAAAAACATCTTTTTAAAATTATTATGCTCTTTATACTAGTTCCGTTGTTTCTTATCATAACATTTTATCAACGTATTTTGATCATATCATTCCTTACACTCCTGACTCCTCCCAGATCCATCCCTATCCTTCCCAAATGTATCTCCCCCCCCATAACCCACGGAGTGTAATTTGTGCCACCCATATACTCGTGGGCGTGGGCAATCCACTGGAGCAAGGGGAACCTTCCAGAATCCACACCCCCGAAGTAAACTGACCCCCATCTCCTTATCAGTGATTAATTGCCAGCCAGTAGCTCCTCAGTTAGAGGTGTCATCTCGTAACTCCCTCCCCATCCCTGCCAATATGTTGACTACTTTGATTTGTTTAATCAACCACAGCTGTAGTAAGTTCACATGTACAATTGTCCTGGCTGGTCAGAAAAACACCGCCTTATGGCAGCCATCTGAAACATCTGGCTCTTGATTCAAATAAGGTGTCTTAGCTTTTTTTTTTTTTTTTTTTTTTTCCTGAGGCAAGTCTCATGTAGCCCAGGATAGTCTCCAATTCCCTATAATTAAGGATGATCTTGAACTTATGATCTTCCTACTTCTACCTTCTGGATACAGGTGTGTGCCACCATGCCAGCTGTGTGCTGTGCAGGGGATTAGAACCCAGGACTTCGTGCACGCTAGCAACAACCAACTGAGCCACATCCCCAGGCCAACTTTGACACTATTGACATGGGGACCAGACGTAGCAGTTCTAAGCATTGCATGGGTTCCAGCAGCATCTCTGGTTCTCTAGATTAGAGGCTGGGGATATCTCTGCAAAGCTGTGACGATAGACTGTCTGCAGACATCGTCTGTGACTACAAGCAGAGAAACTGACCATGAGTGACAACTACTGCCTTAAAGGCTGCCATGTTTCCGAGTGGCACATCAACGGGACTAAGAGTAGGTGTTGGTTGCACATTGGATCTGAGGCTCTAGGGTTGACGATGGAAAATCCGAGTCCAATGGTGGAAACAGGCTACTAGCATTTGGATCTTGTGTATGTGAACATGTGTGTGTGGGTCTGAGGTCAGCCTTGGGTGACATTCCTCAGAACCCTGGCCATCTTGGTTGTTTGAGACAGAGTCTCTCGGTGGATTTTAGAACTCGCTGATTCGACTAGGCTGAGTGGCTCGAGAACCCCAGGGACCCTCCTGCCTCTACTGAAATTTTAAGTATGTGCCACCATGCCTGGCTTTTAATGTGGGTTCAGGGGAATTGAACTCAGGTCTTTGTGCTTGGGATGCAGCCACTTTACCAACTGAGCCATCTCCCCAGCCCTATAGTTTACATCCTGTATACTCTCCAAGAGTGTGTGGAAGGCTTGGTTCCCAGTCCCAAGGGACTGATGAGCAGAAGTTAGGGGATATTGTGACCCTGGTTCCTCTACCTCTTTCTGCTTCCTGGCTACCCCAAAGTGTCCTCTACCATCTGTTGTCACCACAGTTCACACTGTGGCCATAGACCCAGAACAACTGCACCCAAGGGAAACTCTGAGTCAGTGAAATAACTCCTGCCTCCTCAGTTGATTTTCTGTGTTAAGTCATCACAGCAGGGGAGAGCTCAGTAATACGTAAGTACACATCATCCAAAGCTAGCACACCCCTGCTGGTCTGAACGGCCCAGAATGATCTTCCACAACTAGAGCTCTGCATTGTGGTCCCTTCACTGGAACCCAGTCTCTCTTCTGTGGAAGACACTGACCTTCACCAGGCTCTGGGGTACCTTGCAGCCCAAGGTAAACCCACAACACGCAGATCCTATCTACTGCTTTATAATAAATAGAAGGCTGCTTACCATTGTGAGGACTTGAAAAAACGAGAATGTCCTGAGGCCGCCGGCCTCAACAGACCACTCTGGCAGATGAACTCTAACGCAGATAGACAGACCAGGTCAATTGTGCCTGCAGCCCAGACCGTCCTCACTCAGGCTCCCGCAGGCTCCCGTTGCCATGATGGATTGTAACATGGAACTGTGCGCTCACATTACTCCTTCACCCCTTCATTTGCCTTCATTTGCTTTTGTGTCAGGATATTTTATTACTGCAACAGAGACAAAACTGAGACAACCCCCATTGGCCTGGCTTTTACTAGTTCCTAAAAGTTCTACAGCCTTCCAAATTAGCACCAAAATAGATCCAAGCTGGGAATAGATCCTTCCGAGCTCTGATTGTGTATCTGACTTCTTCAGTGTCCACTCACAAGTGAGGTCGCACTGAGGGTTCCCCTCTCCTTAGCCGCCCACTTTCCCAGTCCCTTCAGCCCTGCCTTCCACGGTCCCACCTCTGCCCCCTGGTGGCCAGTTCCTTGGAAGCTGTGTCTGAGCTCATAGTCAATCATGCCGCATCCTGGCTCCTCCTCAACACCCACAGGATCGGGCTTAGCAGCAGCCTCCATTTAACCACAATGGCCAGACATTTTTGAAAAAAAAAAAAATTAAAATTGTATGTATTTTGGGCTTAGGATGGAATGGCTTAGCTGGTAAATGCTTGCCTGGCAACCATGAGAACCTGAGTTCCACCCTCATAATCCACGCGCCAAGCATGGTGGTCCAGTCATGATTATAACCTCGGCACTAGGAAGGCTGAGACATGAGAGCTCCTGGGGCTTGCTGGCCCCACAGTGTAGCCCAACTAGAGAGCTTCAGGCCAGTGACAGATCTTGTACCCAAGGAGGTAGATGACATTCTTGAGCATGACACCCAAGGTTTTCCTCTGACTTTTACATGTGCGCACACTTGTACATATATGTATATGCATATGCATGCACACATAATTAAGGGGACTCGATGTTCTGATGCACATTATAAAATGAGTACATTATAAAATGATTGCCACAGTTAAGTAATTTTACATCTGTCTTTTCATTGAGCTCTCTCTCTCTCTCTCTCTCTGTGTGTGTGTGTGTGTGTGTGTATAGAGCTCTTGATATCAACTCTTAGTATCTCACCTCTTCCTCTATCTCTAAGCTCCCTGTAATCACCATTTTATTGTTTTGTCTATTTATTTTTTTGGAGTGTATATATGCTGGGGGTTTGACTCAGCCTCACTCATCCTAGGCAAGCATGTTTCTACACATCCAACGTGTTTTGATTCTATAGAAGCATATATAATTTTTCTTTCTATGACTGGCTTATAATATCCCTAAGGTTCAAGTGTGCTGTCAATCACGATGGAGCTTTCTCTCTCTCTCTCTCTCTCTCTCTCTCTCTCTCTCTCTCTCTCTCTCTCTCTCTCTCTGTGTGTGTGTGTGTGTGTGTGTGTGTGTGTGTGTGTGTGTGTGTGTATGGAGGCTAGTGGCTAACTTTGGGTGTTATTCATCAAATGCCATCTACCTGTTTTCTTGAGAAAAAGACCCTGAGTAGGCCTTGTAATTACTAGCTCAGTTTGGTGGTGGACCACTGAGACCCTGGCATCCACCTGTGCCCACTTCTCCAGCTGAAATTGCAAGAGCTCATAGCCATGTCTGCCTTTTTAACACGGACTCTTGCCATCAAACTAGGGTCCTCAGCTTGCATGGCGCTCTCTCTCTCCCACTCAGAAGGTTATTTATTTAGGGCAGTTTCAGAGGATGGAAAAATCCAGTGTTAAGGAACTGCTTCTAACTAGGACCTTCAAGCTACATCATCATGTCATCATAGAAGGCAGGACAAGAGACTCTGTGTGTGTGTGTGTGTGTGTGTGTGTGTGTGTGTGTGTGTGTGTGTGTGTGTGAGAGAGAGAGAGAGAGCAAATATTCCTTAATTAGAAACCCACTCCTAAGACAACTAACCCATGAGATATAAACATATATAAAATATAGTATTAATATTGTATATTATATATTACATATTTTAGTTTATATGTAATTTATATATAATTCTATGTTGTATACTATAATAATTATATTGTCTATTATATTATTATATATACAATACATATAAATATATATATATTCCTGATAATAGCATTAATCCATTAATGCTATTATTAATTATGAATGCTGTTCTAATAGCTTTCTCAACATGATTACACTGGGAACTGAGCTAAGTTTCCAACATGAGAACCTTGGTGTCACATCGAGTCCTAGCAACACATCATCTCAGAAAGAGAAAGGACATACCATAGAGACATGGAGTCTGCAAGCTCACAGCCAGCTGGCCTGGGCAGAGGGGTGCAGGGACACAGTGTCCTGTTTTTTGTGGTGCTGGGGGCTCTGTCCTGACTCTGTCCCCTTGGCCTCAGCTGCTCCTGTGTCCCTGCCTCCTATCTGCCTCTGTGAGCTTCTTCATGCTGTATCTTCTTGGCCTCACAGGACTCTTCATATCATAGGACCCAGTCATCACTGTCCCCTTGCTTTGTTGATGTCATCAAATGACCTTCAGCAGCAGTCCTCCATCTGTCTGCCTGTCCATCTGTCAGTCCATCCATCCATCCATGCACCCTCCATTTGCCTGTCCATCCATCAGTCCACCCACCCACCCACCCACCCATCCATCCATCCATCCATCCATCCACCCATCCATCCTCCATCAGTCTGTCCATCTGTTCATTCATTCACCCATCCAGCTCCACTCTCCATACTTAGATCATCCCACTCAAGCTTTGGTCCCCACCTGGAGGCCTTCACCATCTGCACCTCTTCCTCTGGACACACTGCTCTCATCTCAGCACTCAGGTTAAGCGTTGTCCCTTCCTGCTGTCCCCATGCCCCACCCCTGTCTTCCACCAGCACCTCCTCCCTCAAAGCCCTTACCACCACACACTCTGGCCACTTACCTTTCTGTACCCACTGATGACTAAGAACCCCAAGAGTGGAGGTCATATCCCATTCCCCTTTGTGTTCTCAGAGATAAGCAGACTGCCGGGAAAATATCATGCCAATGGTACTGACCTTCCGTGTTCTGCACTGGTCAAATGACAGTGAGTTCTCTTCTTATTTTTCACTGTGCAAACTAAATTATTGCTCTGCTACCAACAACCATCCACATTGCACACTCAAGTTGTCAGGCAAGTGATGGCATTGTGGGATATGAAGAACAGGAGGTTTCTGAGTCTTTTCACTATCTTCAGTGTTTAGGTGTGTGTGTGTGTGTGTGTGTGTGTGTGTGTGTGTGTGTGTGGTGTGTGGTGTGCATGTGAAAGCCAGAGTTCTACACTGAGGGACCTCTTCAGTAGCTCTCCACATTTTTGTTTCTTTTCTTTGCATGTAGTGTGAACACACATGTTTCTGTGTGCTCATATGTGTGTGAGCACACACTGTGTGTTTGTGAGTGTGTGTGTGTGTGTGTGCCTGATGTTGATGTTGGGTGTTTTCCTTCATCACTCTCCATAATTTTTTATTTTTAAAAAATGTATTTTATTTGTATTTATGTATATGCATGCATTTCTACAAGGGAGGGAGATCAGATGAGTGCAGTTTCATACGGAGGCCAGAAGAGGGTGTTGGATCCCCTGGACCTGGACTTACCCAACATGGGTACCGGGCAGTGGACTTGGGTCCCCTGCAAGAGCTCCTAACTGCTGAGGCGTCTGCAGCCCAGTAACATTATTATCTGAGGCAGTCTCTCACTGAACAGTTACTTACCTGGACTGGACAGCTTGCCCTGGGGATCCTTTGTCGCCACTTCCTAGGTGAGGGTGGGCGTGCTATCATACACAAGGCCACCATGCCTACCAGGCATTTACATGGGTCCTGGTGGCTGTTGTAGTTGGGGAATAAGCAATTTATCTCCTGAGCCATCTCTACAACCTCCACCTTATTGTTTTAAGATGCTGGGGCTTGTGAATTTGGCTAGGTTGGCTGACAAGTGAGACCCAGGGGTTCTCTTTAAGCCTCTTTTCTCTATCTCACCAGCATGGGGATTACTGCAACAAACTGCCATGCATTTCACCAGCCAAGCCCAAGAATTTAGCGGCGTTTTGAATTCTTTCATTTTATGTTTTGTCTTCTCAGATTTAAGAGTCCAAAGTTAAACTCACAGCAGCTAATAGAACTCAGCATCTTTCTTTCCTTCTGTTGGATGCTTGCTTTATTATCCCCCTTATCACCTCCAAGCCGGCTGGATTCTTCCATTGCCTTCTCGAGGACAAAACTATGGCTGCCCATAGCTTCAAGTCCATCTGCTTAGAGAGCACAGTAGGCTGACATTTCACCCCACTGCAGGGCCAACAACCCAAGAGCATACAGGTTGTCTCAAACTGGGTGGGGGTTTCCCCCCATCCTTTGTCTTAATCAGTGAGATGGTGACACACAGCAACAAACACAGAGCTGTAGGGCTGCTCCCAGGGAGCAATTCCTGACTCTCAGGTCAAGAAGCTTTAGTAGAAGGTGTCTTCCATTTGGAAAACACCCCAGAGACAGACATGGTGGCTGCATGCCACCAGCAGCCACCAGCAGCAAACGTGAACTTGAATGTGAAAGCATACCCCAACCTCAACTGTTAGGATGGGTGACATCCCCCACAAAGACACACTTGGATGTGTAAAGCCTCACACAGCCGACAAGTCTTAAAAAGTAAATCACTGAAACTGGCTCAGTGGTTAAGAGTGTTTGCTGCTCTTGGAGAGGACACAGGCTCAATGCCCAGCACCCACTGGCTAATAATTGCTTGTTAACTCCGGTTCCAGGGAATTGGGGCCCTCTTCTGGCCTCTGTGGGAACTGCACGCACACAGTTCACATAATTCATGGAGGTACACATATATAAATAAAAATAAACATTTTTTTTTAAAAAGGAAAAGTAGTACAGGGTATACCCTGGTAATACCATAATTGGGTTAAAATATAAGATTAAAAAAATAAAAGTGGGCCTGAGGATGTGGCTTAGTTGGTGTAATGCTTTCCTATCATGCACAAAACCCTGGGTTAAAGCCCCAGAGGCTGCTAGCACTGGGAATGGGGGTAGAGTGGGATGGAGACAGGAGGATCAGAAGTTCAGGGTCACCCTTGGCTACATAGGGAGTTTAAGGCTAGCCTGGCATATTGTTCTCTCAAGAGAACAAATCAAAAGAGCTTCCACAGATAATATCAAGGAACTCTTTCATGGAACTAAGGCAAAGAGGAAATTGTAGAAAGCAAGTTCAGAAGGATGAAAGGCTAGTGGGCTGTATCAGATGGCCACCATTCAACCAGCAGGGATTCTAGACAAATGGGGGAGGGGGGATGGAAAGTCAGCACCAGCACACAAAAAACTAATCGAATGAAAAAACAGCAATTATTGACCTGGGGGAGAGGGAACGGGACAAAGCACCCAAGGACACATAATCCCCACATGGGGCTCGCTTCAACAGCTAACAATATTTCATTGTCAAAAGAAGCCATTATAAACACCGAGCATTGCTTTCATTAAAAATTATAGGAACGGAGTGTACGGAATCCAGGGGATGAGAAATATTTCTAGGGAGAATTTAAAAACATCTAAATCTTGAACTTCCTTAATAGGAAGTTTGGGATATCCCAGTAACCCAAGAAATAGTGTTGGTTTAAGAGTTGGAGAGCCTGGGCCGGAGAGCTGGGGCTAAGAGGGAGTAGTGCTATACTCCCATAACCGTCTGCACCTCCAGCTCCAGGAGTCTGGCGCCCTCTTTTGGCGTCTGTGGGCACTTGCACTCAAGCACATCCCCGTACATAGCTATCAACATTGTGTACTTCTTACCACACAAGTGTGTGCACGTTTATCGTGGAATAATAAGCATCGGGAAAAACAGATAGGCTGAATAGATGTTTATTCAGGGAGGAATAACTTACAAAAGAGACAGATGAACGCCAGCAGCTTCCCGTCCCAAGGATGCCTCTGGATGCTCCCCCAGCAAGCAAGAGGGCGCTCAGGGGTCCCTGCCTCAGACCTAGTTCCCCCAGGTCCCGTCCACACCTGTCCCCACCTCCAATGGGCGTGGTCAGTGCAACAGATGCGGGCAGAGTAAATATCTCACTACATATGTTTGTTAGAATTACACATAACATTTTATTTATTTTTTCTAAAAGTTGATTCTGGAATGTTCCCCCAAGCTTGGTGCTGTTGGGAGATGGTGGAAGTTTTAAGTGGGGACCGTGTGGGAGGCCTCCTGGTCATTGTAGGGGCACCTTTGAAGAGGGGAGTATGGCCCAGACTCTCTCTCATTCCTGGTCGTGAGGTGGAGGGCTGGTACCCATAGAGACCCCATCCTAGAGGACGCGAAGGGGCCCTTCTTTACAGAGCCGTGGTTGTGAGGAGGCTGGGTGGGGAGTTGGGTAGTGGTGATGAGGTCGTCCCCACTGCGGTGTTGGAGCTGATGCTGGAGACCAGTGTGGGAGCGGACACTCACTGTTCTTGCTTGGGGAAACAGGGCCCATCGGCGTCCCTGATGACAATCTTTGGTTTCCCGCTTGCAGGTCGCAGCTCTGCCCCGATTGTGTGACGTGCTGCGCGTGTTGCAGGGGGAGCGGGCTCAGTGTCTGCAGGAACTCTCCAAAGAGAAGGAACGAGATCTGGGCCCGGAGACAGTAACAGGTAGGAGGCCTCCCCTGGCTCAGTGCACTCTGCAGGTGGCTCCTGTCCAGTCATCTGGAGCAGGGAACTTGTCCTCAGGGTGGGTCCAGGTTTGTGGGCTCCATCAGCTGTTGGATCCGGTACTCGGGGACTCAGAAGTTTCATGTATCCTTTCTCTGGGGACAGCGAGTGCTTCCTCACCATCTGCTTCTGTACACATAGTTTATCGAGGAGGTTTTGGTGGTGTATGAATCTTTGAGTGTGCTGTATGTATGGGGTGAATGGATGATACCTTTCTCTCTCTCTCTCTCTCTCTCTCTCGTCTCTCTCTCTCTCTCTCTCTCTCTCTCTCTCTCTGTGTGTGTGTGTGTGTGTGTGTGTGTGTGTGTGTGTGTGTGTGTGTAGGGACACACATGCTGGGCATAGGTGTAGAAGTCAGAGGAAACGTCCTTGTTTAAGACCTCAACAGTGCTGCCCATGCCAGATGCCAGGCTAGCTGCCTGGCTGGAGAGCTTCCAGGCACTTTTCTGTTCCTTCCTCCCACAGGGACTCCGAGATTACAGATGTGTAATTTTAGATCTGGCTTTATGTAGGTTCTGGGGCTCTGAACTCATGTTTGTGTAACAAGCATTTTATTTGTTGAGCCACCTCCCCAACCTGAAGTGAAGATTTGACGGGAAGTGCTTCATGGGGTCGCTGGTCTGTCACCCACTCTAGGGCACTGCACTGGGGGAGAGGCAGGCAGGATGGGAGGGGCAGGGTGGTGTCAGGGTGGCTGGAGGGGGGGGGAGAACACATCTGTTGCTGATGGTGCAGACCCAGACTCTGCCCGAGAGCACCACACAGAGAGGACTGCATGCAGTCCCAGATGGTGACACACACTTGCAATCCCAGTGCCAGACTGGAGGGACATGCACCAACAGGGCCCTGGGGCTCACTGGACAGCCAGAGTAGCCGTGCTCGAGAGTTCCAGACCAATGAGACACTGACTCCACAGACAGGATGATGTGTCCTGAGGTCGTCTTCTTACATCCACATGCACCATACACACACACAAATACACAGAAACATACACACATATGTGCCCACATACACATACACACATGCTATATGAATACACAGGAACACACACATGAATACACTGGAACACACGTGCATGCACAGGAACAGACATGCACACACACACAGATACACAGAAATGTACACACATATGTGCACACATACGCATATACCATATGAATACACAGGAACACACACATGAATACACTGGAACACACGTGCATGCACAGGAACAGACATGCACACACACACAGATACACAGAAATGTACACACATATGTGCACACATACGCATATACCATATGAATACACAGGAACACACACACATGAATACACTGGAACACGTGTGCATGCACAGGAACAGACATGCACACACACACACAAATACACAGAAATGTACACACATATGTGCACACATACGCATATACCATATGAATACACAGGAACACACACACATGAATACACTGGAACACGCGTGCACACACAGGAACACACAGGAATACACACATCCACATGACTATATAGGAATATACACATAAACACACATGCACACTTCACACAAATACACAGGAACACACACACACACACACACACATTGATGGTTGTTCTTAGAACCAGGCAGGTGTCATACGCTCAGAGCCTGATGCAAGACCCTGGTGGAGCTGAGGTGTGCCCTCATCCTGCCCTGGGTTCCTCAGGAGCTCAGCCCTCAGGTCCTTCTAAGGTTCCATCTTGGTTCATGTGCTTGGGAGTGGTCAGGGGACTCTGCTGGGGGCCTGAGGTTAATGGCTAAGCTGTTGATTCTCTTGGGTAGAGGTTAATGTTTGAAAGCTAGACAAATTACAGGAAATGCCATTCATGGAGCATCACCAAGCCTGGAATACTTACCACAAATAAAAAATTAACTCTCCAGCTCTTTTGAGTTAGGTGACCAAGTCACTCTGTGGGAATGTCCCGGGGTCATGCCCCTAGCACCACTCTCCTGGGCTGTTCATTAATTGGCTTACAGAGGCCATCACTCTCTCAGAGTGGGCTGGGGGAAGTTGCCAGCTCTCCTTACAAGAAGAGTGTTCCAGAAGGATAGTGCGGTGGCCAGTTATTTGTGGATTCTGTGGTCATAGCAGACATGGTATCCATCCAGCTTTGTCACATAGGGCCCGTGTGACCTCCAGCAAAACTCTGTACCTCTCTGGACCTTGGTGCCCTGCGTTCTCTTCAAGTGGGGCATGCTAGCCAGCTTCTTCTAGCCTCTACCAGTAAGGTGACCGCCCCCAGCCTGAGTGGGAAGGCATGGGACTTTTTGTGCTTTTGTGCTTTTCTATTGAGATGAAATTCATATGAAATCAACCACTTGAATCAAGTTCTAAAACGCTCCCCTCAGACCCCGGAGGAACTGTGGGCCCCCTGCTGACCTCTGTCACCAGGTGCAGGGCCCCGGAGGAGGGCAGTTCCAACTCCTATGTCATATGCTCCAGAAATAGCCCCAGGTTATTGTCAGGCCATCCACGCCGATTTATAAATAACCCAGGGGCTGAAGGGTGGCCCTTGTGGGTCACTGCAGGGAAAAGTGAAAGTTGGCTGGCTCTCTGGGATCCTGCTGGCTGGGCCCCTGAAGATCCCCAAGGTCCCGTTCTGTCATCCAGCTCAGCCTTCCTCCTTTCCCCAGTTCGGGTTCCTTCTAGACCTGCCTCTGGGGACATCTCTAGGCAGGACGCAGGCACACATGGTGATGGGTGTGTGCCTTGGGCCTGGAGCAGACTCAGGGGCTTCCAAGTCTAGGGGCGCCTATATCCTCCCCCGAATGGCAAAGACCATTGTCTCTTCACTGTGCTTTTCATCTTAACTCCTTTCTCCTGGAGTAGCTGACTCAGATGCCTTGATACTTTCTCAAAAACACTTCGAACTTTAGTCTGTGTGGCTAGCAGCTAACAGATCCCTGTCCCTGGCCACAGGGCCCTTTTGTGCATGGCTGGGGAAGTGCGTTCTGCAAGACCGTCTGTGGTCTACCTCATAACCATTCTCCTATGAGCAATTCATCACACCAACCGTATGAAAAGGCCTCGTGCCTTTTTCTCCTCCCTCCCTCCATTCCTCTCTTTCCTTCCTTTTTTATTCCCCCTCTTTCCCTCCCTCTCCCCTACCCTCTCTTTCATTCTTATTTCTAGACAGGGTCTCCTGTCCTCAAACTCTGGTAGTCAAAGACGACCTTGAACTTCTGATCCCCCTGCCTCCATTCCTGAGTGCTGAAATCACAGGTCTGTACCGTTATGTTTGTTTTGCATGGTGCTGAGGCTGGGAGTCCAGCCTTGCTAGGCAAGCACTCCCCCCACGGAGCTAGAGTACCCTGTTCACTCTGTTTTCATCTTTTGAAGATATAGTAAACCTCTAAAAACCACAAAACTAGCAATATAAAAATTGTTCAAGCAAGTACCACCCAAAAACATCGACACCCCATGACACCTGGGCTGTTGGAATAGTCACTCCCAGAATGTCTGCTATGCATAGCTCAGTCCTGGCATGGTTCCACCCCAGCCCAGGGCCCGGCTGATGAGAAGAGTGTCTCTGAGCCAGCTGGCAGGGCCTCTCCTAACTGCCCCAGGCACTCTTACCAGGCCGTAGCCAGTTCTGGGTTGGCTGTTCTATGGCCCTGCCCAACATGACCTCCAGAAGGCTCCCAGACATTCTGACACCTCATTCTGTCTGGCCAGGCAGGCAAGGTCATTTACCATATGGACTGGAGCCTTTGGCCAGTGCCCTGATGGCTTGGCCAGTCCCAGCCATCCCTGAGTCCCTCTTCTCGGGTGACTAATAGACTCTGGAATAGGTCACCTGCTTCTAACACTGCAGAAGCCACTGAGTAGACAGGGAGGCTGCATCCTGCAGCCATTGGAAACATGTGTTTAAGGAAGGGGACACAGGTCCCTCTGGCCTCCTGGGACTCCTGGAAATAGAGAGTAGCATCTTTGGGAAAGGATGCAGCCAGGATAAAACCACTCCTGTACTGGTGACAAAAGCCACTAAAGAAAGGAAGGTTGAGGGCTGGAGAGATGGCTCAGCAGTTAAGAGCACTGGCTGCTCTTCCAAAGGTCATGAGTTCAATTCCCTGCAACTACATGGTGGCTCACAACCACCTATAATAAATCTGATGCCCTCTTCTGTTGTGCAGGCATGCGTGTAGGCAGAACAGTGTATAACATAATAAATTAAAAATTAAAAAAATAAAGAAAGGAAGGTTGACTTTGGTTCATAGTTTGAGGGTACAGTCCCTCATGGCGGGAAAGCATGGCAAGCAGGAGCATGAGGCAGCTGCTCACATTGCGTCAACAGCCAGGAAGCAGAGAGATGAATGTTCGGATTCAGCTCGCCTGTCTGTCTGTTTCTCCTCAGCTGATTTCATTCAAGGTGGCTCCTCCCACTTCTACTAACTCAACCTAGAAACTCCCTGTCAGACGTGCCCAGAAGTTTATCTCCTATGTGATTCTAGATCCTGTCAAGTTGACAATGAATGTTGACTCTCTCACCCAGGGAGACCTGGAAAGTCCTTCTCAGACTGGGAGAGAACATTCTCCACTGGCTGATGGAAGACCAATCAGCCTCCAGGATGATGGGGCAGAAAGACATTGTGTAGCAATTCCAAAGCAGAAATGTGCAGGATTTTCCACCTGCCAGGCGCACTGTGAGATTCTGGGTGAAGATTCAGGACCATTCAAGGTTTGCTCACCTCCTGGGTTCCTTGAAAGACCAACCCCTAGTCCTTGCTCTTGTAGATACGTTTGCTGGCCCACGGGACCCATATGTATGGTTTTCTTGTTGCTCTGACCAAACACCTGGCTTAAACAACCCAATAGAGGATCGATTTATTCTTACTCATGATTTCTGGGAGTTGAGTCTGCAGTCCTTGGCCCTACTGAGTTTGGCCTGTGGTGAGACAGAAGGTCATGGTGGTAAGAACATGTTCAGAAAGATACTGTTCACCTCATGGTGGTCAGGAGGCAGAGCATAAGAAAGGGACTGAGGGCTTGGCAAAACCTTCCCAGACTACTTCCTAGTGATCTACTTCCTTTAATTAAGTGCCACTCAAAAAGTTTCCAGCACCGCCTAGAACAGCGCCACCTGCTGGGGACCAACGGATTAGCATATGAGCCAATAGGGAACATTTCTATTCATATCAAGACACTCGGGTCTGGGATGATGCTCAGTTGACAGCCTAACATGCATGAATCCCTGGGCTCCAGCCCGGCCATTTGTAAACCAGAGCGGCATGGCACTTGTGATGACTTGTGTTTTAGCTGTTGACTGAAGCTAAATTCACTCGAGAATCTCAACAAGGTAATCTACATTGCGTTGGCCTGTGGGTGATAGTCTTAATTGAGTAAATAGGTATGGGAAGGCCCAGCTCACTGAGGTAGCACCACTCCCTAGGCAGGGGTCCCAAACTATATAAAAGTGGAGAGATTGAGCTGAGAACAAGCAAGGAAGGAAGCAAGCATGTACCCATCGTTCATTCCTCTCTGCTCTTGATGTAGGTGTGACGTGACTAAAGGCTTCAAGTTCCTGCCGCTCTGATTTAACCCAAAAGTATAGCAAACCCTTTCTCCCCTAAGTTACTTTTGGTTAAAATGCTATATCGTAGCAACAGGGATGAAACAGGACAGTGGACCAATCTGTAATCTCAGGACTCAGGAGATGGGGCATCAGGAATTCAAAGCCAGCCTGAGGTTCATAGCCAGTTCAAGGTGGTTGTGGAATACTTGAGGCCCAGAGAGATAGAGGGCGAAAGAGAGGGGGAGGCCATGTTCAAACATCAGTCCAAACTTGCTATGTGTCCTCATGACATCCTTATCCCTTCTCAGTGTAGTCTCCATGGTAACCTGCCCCCTACTTACTCACATCAGAAGCAGCTGGAAACATGTCCAGTACACAGTTGTCTGGGTTTTGGCCTACAGGATTTTAATTCCGCCATTAGGAAGTCAGGCCCAGAGGCCCAGAAAGCTGCATCTTATAAATTCCCCAGAGATGCAGCCTCTGTGCCTCAGAGCTTTGGAGAGTCTGCTCAGTCTTTTCATCTTCCCTGATCTTCTGGTCCAGAGCACCCCAGCTTCCAGAACACAGCAACAGAGGCAGTCACTGACTTAGCTTCCAAACTGTTGTCCACCAAGCAGAGGGTCCCCAAGGGCAGAAGCCTAGCTGGTGGCCCACAGCTGGAGTCCTGGGCCTTGCATAGTGAAGTTACTCAGTATCTGTTCAATGAACCGGTGGGCAGACCGATGCTGGCCCAATGCTGGCACAGTCCCCTCTGCAAATAGAGTTGTCCTTGACATCTCTGGAACTTCTCAGTTCCATGGAGCAGAAGCCATGAAGTAGGTCGAGGGGAGGTGGTTTACTGAGTCGACACAGTCAGGAAACACAGGGACAGGACGTGTCTGCCTAGCCATTTGGTGACATTTTATAGTCTCCAACCACTTGACCTGTCTTGAGGCATTGGTTAACCCCAGGCAGGCTCAGGGGCCAGTATGAAGAGGCAAGGGTGTGTGTGTGTGTGTGTGTGTTTGTGTGTGTGTGTGTGTGTTTGTGTGTATGTGTGTGTGTGTGTGTGTGTGTGTGTGTGTGTGTGTGTGTGTGTGTCTGTGTGTCTGAACACAAGAGATGAGCCTGGCCAGGATGAATGGGGTCAGCAGAGTATACAGAGGCCTGGGGGAGACAAGAAGGTAAGTATGTGATATCTTGCTTGTATAAATAAAGCAGGTCAGAGAATGGAGCTTGCCACTAGCTAATCATAGAGATCTGGAGGTCTGTACAGACCGGAAATGAGGTAGCGATACATAGATTAATAGAAACGGGTTAGTGATTAAGAGAGAGCTAGCTAATAAGAAGTCTAAGCCATCGGCCAAACAGTTTATAATTAATATGAGCCTCTGTGTGTTTATTTGGGACTAAACGGCTGTGGGACTGGGTGGGACAGAAACTTCCATCTACAGGTAAGTCATATGTAGTATATTTCTGCCCTGTTTGTAGCACCAGTGCCTGGTGGGCCAGGGAGAGGCTTTGGAGGTGGGGTGAAGGACAGGCAGGCTACAGCCCAGGATGAGGATGGGGGGGTCTAGAAGAGAGTGACCCCAGGAAGCATTGCTTTTGTTTTGTTTCTTTGAGATAGGATTTTATACAATCTGACTATGTAGCAGAGAATGACCTTGAACCTTTGATGCCCCTGCCTCCTCCCTACTGGGCTCATAAGCGTGTGCTACTCCACCAGGCTTATGTGATGCTGAGAACCAAACCCAGGGCTCTTTGCGCATGCTAGGCAAGGGCTCCAGCAACTGAGCCACACCCCAGCCCTGGTGGTAGGAGTTGAGTAGGAAATGCTTGAATGTTAATCACCTGGCCTCCGGTTGGTGGTGCTATTTTGAAAGATTCTAGAAACTAGAAAGAGCCAGAGCCGAAGAAACATCTCAGAGGCATAGACCTTGGTTTCCATCCATGCCTCAACCCTGGAAAGGTGGAGTTCAAGGAGTCAGTGCGTAATGGGAACCGGGCTTAAAAAGTGTGGTGAGGGTGGGCAGCCGTGGTCCATCCTCTGTCCTGATGCACTGGGCTCTTCTCTGCAGGCTGCGAGGGGCTGTGGGACAACATGAGCTGCTGGCCCTCCTCGGCGCCGGCGCAGACGGTGGAAGTACAATGTCCGAAGTTCCTCCAGATGCTCACGGGCAGAAATGGTAACCATTCAGCACCAAGGGCCCTGGCCAGAGGTGGAAATGACTCCTGGGTGAGAACCCAGGTGCCAGGAATCTCTGAGAACAAGCAGTGGGTGAAATAAGAGGAAATCTCTGGGGACTGGAATCCTTGCCTGCGTGCGTGCGTGCATGCGTGAGGGCACAACTCTCAGGGTCCCAGGAAGGAACCAGGGGACAATGTCTTCAGGGAAGTGTGATGGCTCAGCATGCTAAAGGTGCTTGCTGCCATGTCTGGTGATCCTGACCCACATACTGGAAAAAGACAAGTGACTCCCACAAGCTGTTCTCTGACTCCACACAGGTGTCCAAAAGAGGAATGTAATTAAAGGAGGAGGGAGAGGAGGAGGAGGAGGAGGAGAGAGAGAGAACGAAGAAGAGGAGGAGAAGGAGGAGGAGGAAGAGAAGGAGGAAGGGAAGGAGGAGGAGGAGGAGGAAGAGGAGGAGGAGGAGAGAGAGAACGAAGAAGAGGAGGAGAAGGAGGAGGAGGAAGAGAAGGAGGAGGAGGAAGAGGAGGAGGAGGAGGAGAGAGAGACAGAGAGAGAAGGAGGAGGAGGAAGAGGAGGAGGGGGAGGAGGAGGAGAGAGAGAGAGAGAAGGAAGAAGAGAAGGAGAAGGAGGAGGAGGAGGAGAAGGAGGAGGAGGAGAAGAGAGAGAGAGAAGGAGGAGGAGAAGAGAGGGAGAGAAGGAGGAGGAGAAGGAGGAGGAGAAGGAGGAGGAGGAGGAGAAGAGAGAGAGAAGGAGGAGGAGGAGAAAGCGGAGGAGGAGAGAAAGAGAGAAGGAGGAGGAAGAGGAGGAGGAGGAGGAGGAGGAGGAGGAGGAGGAGGAGGAGGAGGAGGAGGAGGCGGCGGCTAAGATGTGCCCCGTGGCCCCAGTTTAGGAACCATCTCCCCTTCATGTTTCTGTTCCCTCAGCGACCAGCCATCTTGCTTCAGATACCCCACAGCGCCAGCCTCTCAAGGAGACTGCCTCTAGAACACTCGCTTTATGTGCCTGTTACCCCGGGCCTTGCTGGTGACTGGAGGTGGTGCCCCTGGGTGCCCTGGCTTCCTGGAGAATGCCTTAGCTCACTCACTCTCACGCCCCTCAAAGCCTTCTCAGAGCCGGTGCACCTATCCTTCTGAGCATGCCTAGGGACAGCCACTGCCTGTGGCCACACAGGTGGCCAGAAGCTTGTCTGCTCACATCCCTCCCCAGTTAACCGCTTGAACTCATCAACTAGAAGACTTCTGAATTGTTAGGGATTTACTGCCCAGTCCACCTCCTTCTGCTGCAGTTTCACCTACCCACCACATGGTGGCACTGCGGGGCCGCGATGCTGGCCCGGCTCCTGGGCTCTCAGCGAGCTGGCTGACCCAAGGGCAGCGCCTGTCCGGGCCTGCTAGTCACCAAGATCTTTTCTCCCGTAGCTCTATCTGGGATATGACTGGACATTTGCCCTCTGGCCCTCCAGAGAGCAGCTCTCCCCACAGTGTGTTCCCAGCCCCAGAGAGCTACTCAGTACAGGACAGCTTCCTTTAGAACAAGGAAAATCCTTTCTGCAGTTAAGTCCTAGTAGCTCTTAGCCACAACATTCTCCATACTGGCGCAGACAGGCTTCTGAGCGGCTGGAAAACCTGTGGGCCTCTTGCTGCCCCAGATAGTTCTCATGCCAGGCCTAGAATCTTCCTTCAAGGAGGCATTCCTTTGATTCTTAAGACAGCACTGGTGGTTTCAAAGTTCCTTGTTTAGAATGCATTTAGCGGGACACGATCCCGCAGGCCTGTAACCCCAGCCTCCTGAGACTGAAGCAGGAGGCCCTCAAGTTTGAGGCATTTATGAGCAACCCAGAGAGACTGTCTCAAAACAAAGAGTAGCGAAGGGCTGGGGGCGGGTGGGGTGGGGGAGGTGGGGGTGGGGTGAAGGGGTGGGGGGGGGTGGGGGGTGGAGTGTGGGTGGTGGTTGGGGGGTGGGGGTGGCTCCGTTGGTAACATGCTTGCTGCATAAACAGAAGGACCTGATCCCCCCATCCAGGGGAAAGCTGGGCACAGAGGTGCACACCTGTAACCCCAGTACTGCCCTGCAGAGGCAGAGGCAGAGGCAGAGGCGAGATCTGGAGATTGCTGACCAATCAGGTTAGAGTATATGAGCCCAGGTTCGGTGAGAAACCTTGTCTCAAAAAAAAAAAAAAAAAAAAAAAAAAATGGTGAAGAGTGGTCAAGGAAAATACTTTATGTCAACATCTGGCCTCCTTGCGAGCGCACACACACGGATGTATACACACAAATAATGTACATACACACACAAACATATATACACATACATGCATGTACACATACATAAAAGCATGTACACATACATAAAAGCATGCAAAGTTAAAGAGGCTTAGAGATATATTTTAGTGAGATGGAGGGGAGAGAGAGAGACAGGGAGACAGAGAAGGAGGGAGAAAGGGAGGGAGAGAGAGAGAGAGAGAGAGAGAGAGAGAGAGAGAGAGAGAGAGAGAGAGAGAGAACTGTGAGAGCCTAAGGATTCATTGTAACAAAAACCAAATCCTCATCATGAAGTTCTGAGGTCCACCTATTCTGACAACAGAGCTGGGATGGGAGTGAGAAAGGGGATTCGTACATGATGTGAAGAGCTCTGCAGATCCACCCCTCATTCTGCATTTACTGAGACAGTGATGGGGCAGGTTATGTCACCACTGCATGCCTCAGTTTGCCCACCTATAAAATGATGGCAACGCTTTGACGTTGCCGACGTTACCGTAGATTTTATTATAATGATTTCATTGCCCGATCCCCACTACTCATCTGCTGTACACTTGTCACCCTCAGGGTCTCTGTTCAGGAACTGCACACAGGATGGCTGGTCAGAAACTTTCCCCAGGCCTGACCTGGCCTGTGGGGTCAACATGAATGACTCCTCTAATGAGAAACGGGTAAGCCTGTTGTGTTGTACCACTGTGCCCCCTGAGGTGGGTGAATGCAGGATGAAGTCCCAGAGAGGACCTGGGGGCCAGGATTGTAAGCAACAGCATCACATCGAGCTCGTAGGGCGTGGAGGATGGGGCTGGGGCTTTGTGCACACTGGACAAGCAATAGTCAACCAGCAAAGCCACATCCCTGCTGAAGCCTGGTTCACTGTGTTAAAACCTTCTGCTGGCTGATGATGACATGTCTGCTTGGCTTTCCCTTCCTCCCTCTCTCCTCCCTCCCTCCCTCTCTCCCTCCCTCCCTCCCTCCCTCATCTCCCTCCCTCCCTTTCTCCCTTTCCTCCATCCCTCCTTCCCTCCTCTCCCTCCCTCCTTTCCCTCCCTCCCTCCCTCCTCCCTTCCTCCCTCCCTCCCTCATCTCCCTCCCTCCCTTTCTCCCTCCTTTCCTCCCTCCCTCCTTCCTTCCTCTCCCTCCCTCCTTTCCCTCCCTCCCTCTCCCTTCCTTCCTTCCTCCTCTCTTCCCTCCCTCCCTCTCCCCCCTCCCTCCCTCTCCCTCCTTCCCTCTTTCCTCTCCCTCCTTCTCTCCCCTCCCTCCCTTTCTCTCTCCCCCTCTCCCCTCTCTCTCCTCTCTCTCTATTTTCCGGTCCCTTCCTGGGCATGTGTCACTAGAGTATTGACAAATGTCATTGATGGTCTTAGACCAATAGAAAGCCCTGGTACAGATGCCCCTTAAGCGTCTACAATGTCTAGGGCGTCTACTTAGAGCAAAGACTGCCAGCCTGTGGACTTGGGCCATGACCAGCCTTTGCAAATGAAATTTTGTTGGGACACAGCCAAGTCCGTTAGCACAGCAAGGGAGCTTCTGTGTGACAGGGACAGTTTCGAGAGACTATGTGGCACTTTGAGCCTAAAATATTTACTGTCTGTCTCTTAATAGGAAACGCTCGCTGTCAGCTGAGTAGAGGGGACAGCAAACAGGTGGCCCTGCCAGGCTCCAGGGCAGAGACACTTAGTTTGACCCGGGACAGAGAACAGTAGTGTTCGTGGACTCTGGGCCCTCGAGGGCAGTGCACAGCTGCTGATGGCAAACGCTGAGGGAGCAAGGGTCACATGAGAACTCCTGGGAATCAGGGTCATGCCCCCCCCCCAGGTTCAGATCTCTGACATGAAATCAGGGCTGAAGGTCGCTTGGCACGAGCAGGATGAATTATTCTTCTGGGACTCTTCACACAGTCAACCCGTGCCTTCTTGGGCTCCATGACCAGGTGGAGTATTACTGCCATCCTCAGTGCTGTGGGCCTCCCTGGGCCAAGTGTCCAGTTGAAGGAAAGAGCAGGGCGTAGTGGTGCTAAGACTCGAACTCGGAGCGTTTAACCGGGTAGGCAAGCATTCCATCAACTCTTGTCATCTTAGGGAGGGGCGCTCTGCCCCTACTGAACCAACCATTCTGTTTCCCCTCCCCAGACCCTCCGACCACCGCAGTCACAAGCATTCCACTTTATTTAATTTCATTAGGAAGGGTCTCGTGTCACCCAGGCTGGCTTCGAACTCTGTGTGTGGCTGAGGTGATAGGTGAACATCTGGTCTCCTTGCCTCTGCCTCCCATGTGTTGGGTGACAGTTGTGTGCCACCATGCTCAGACTCTAGGGAACGTTAATCTAAAACAGCTGGTCACCCTTCACAGCTCTTCTCTTCACCCCTGAGGGGTGGCCTTTGGCTGCAGGGACAGTTGCTGAAGGAGGGAGGCTCTACCCAACACAGCTGTCATCACGTTGAGGGGCATCTGATGCCAAAATGTCCTTGCTGAGTCTGAGTTGAAGTCTACATGCTTTCTCGAAGCTTCCTCCACTGAACCTTAACAGGGAGTCTTGCCTTTAATTTTGTCAGCCATTCTGATGTCTCCCCCCCCCCAAAATTTGTTATTTCTCTCCCACCCTACACACTCAGCTTTTCCTGTGCATTTCGGATGATGCAACTGATCACTTCTTCTGACAGTACCCAGAGTCATTACGGTGATTCTGGGTACTAAAATAACACACTTTCACTCATGACAACCAAGTGGCATGGTATTCTACTGGCAAAAGAGAAAATAAGCCCATTTTTATTTTGGGAGGCTAGCTCATACCCGAGTCCCTGCCATCTCACCCTGCCGATTCATGCTGAGGAGAGCTAGGCAAGTGTCACATGCTGAGGGGCTTCCGAATGCCCGGCACTGGAGACACAACCCGTCTTAGCTTCTTCCTGTTTTCAGCAAGGGACAGAATACGATTCCCAAAGAGTCTGAAGCTCAGAGAACTTAAGTAATTTGCTCAGGGTTGCGCAGTTGGTGAGTTACAGACTGGCCTTCCTGGGTTTGGAAGCTTGTCTTATTTCTCTCCAGTCTATTGTGTGACACTGTGGCCAGATGTGGGCCATTCCAATCCCAAAGCCGTCGCTGTGCGGTCAGCAAGGCTCCCCTGTATGGTTCTTGTGTCTTAAAACCGTAACTTCTAGAGAAGATGCCAGCGTAGAAAAAGATGAACGGAAAAACTACAACTCTGCTCAGAACCATGAAACCAAGGCCAGTTACCTGCTGACACTTGACGAGTCTCCTTGCCACGGGACACGGCTTCTTACCATGTGATGTGTCTCCTTACCATGTGACACATCTCTTTACCAGATGATGCATCTCCTTACCATATTTTTAAGACATTTTTATTATGGGGAAGGGGGTTGGCATTTGCGTTATGGCTCAGGAGGCCAGAGGTCAACTTGCTATAATCAGTTCTCTTCTATTATATGGAGCCTAAGGACTGAACTCCTGCTACCAAGTTTGTCTGCAAGTGTCTTTACTTGAGCAACCCCTCCAGGCCACCACAACCTTGTTTTCAGTGAAGATAAGAAATCGGACCCCACAGATCAGCTGATATCTTCTTTTGTTTTCTATGACGAGATCTTGTGTACCATAGGCTAGCCTCAAACTCACTATCTTACATGTCCCCATAGATTGTTTGGTTTTTCAAGACAGGGTTTCTCTGTGTAGCTTTGGAGCCTATCTTGGAACTCGCTCTGTAGGCCAGGCTGGCCTCGAACTCACAGAGATCTGCCTGCCTCTGCCTCCCGAGTGCTGGGATTAAAGGCGTGCGCCACCACTGCCCGGCACCCAGGATTTCTATTGCGGTATTTTTGCATCAGTGTGAAGTGGCTGGTCTGTCTGGTCACACCACTGGTAGTGTAGGGTGTAGGTCGGGGTGATGATCCTCTGCTTCTTCCTTGTCTGGGATGTACAGGAAAGTGCTTATTTTTGTCGTTTAGAGATACTTTATTTTTATTTGTGTGTACTGTATGTGTATGTGCATTTGTGTGGGTGCCCTTGGAGGTCAGACGAGTGTGTCTGATCTCCAGCAGCTGGAGTTAGGTACAGGTGATTGTGAGCTGCCTGGCGTAGATATGGAAACCAAATGCGGGCCTTCTGAAGAGAAGCGAGTGCTGAGCCATTGTTCTGGGGTGTCTTATTTAAAGGCACCAACACACCTCACAGTTTTAATTGAGCTCAATGGTGAAGGGCAAAGAAAGAGGTGAAAACAGCCATGACTGTGGGGCAGGTGAGTGAGGGGCGATGGGAAGCGAAGCTTTATTTGAAAATGGCAGGGCACCGTACACACTCACAACTTTACTTACGGCTGCCTTCATCGAGAAGGCTGATTTATTTCAGATGGCTCTAGAAAGAAAAAGACTAATGGGTGGAATACAAAAGTCAGCTACTTTGGGTGCCACTTGAAAAGATTCTGAGCCAGGTGTGGTGGCACACACCTTTAATTCCAGCAGTAGGAAAGCACAGGCAGATGGATCCCTGAGTTAGAGGCCAGCCTTGTCTACAGAATGAGTCTGGGACAGCCAGGGCTACACAGAGAAACCGTGGCTTGACTGATATCACACACCTTTAATGCCTGCATTTAGAAGGTACAGGCAGGAGGATCAGGAGTTCAAGGTCATCTTCAGTTATTTATGGGTTCAAGGCCAGCCTGAATATATGAGATCCTTTCTCAAAACAAAACAAAGGCTGGGGTGTGGTTAAGTCGGAAGAGTGCCCCTTAGCATGCATAGAGCCCTGTGTTTGGTCCCCAGCACATAAAACCAAGCATAGGAGCACACACCTGTAATTCAAACACTTGGGAAGTAGAGGCAGGAGGATTCAGAGTTCAAGGCCAGCCTGAGAAACTGTGTGTGGTGTGTGTGTGCGCGTGCGTGCGTGCCTGTGTGTGTGTGTGTGTGTGTGTGTGTGTGCGCGCACGCGCGCATGCGTTATCTTTGTATTATTGTATGACAAATGACTTCCTCCAAAAGCAGTGAGCAGCTTTCTCTGGAAGTATTCAAGTAAAGTCTTGCATTCGCAGTGCTGGTAAAGGGACCTACCCACAGGCATCGGGATAGCAGCCAAGGTTGCCGGAACCAAAGCTGCCTCAAGCTGGCGCCGGGTGGCAGGTAGGGCTGACCCGGTGCCTCTCTCTGCAGCATGCGTACCTGCTGAAGCTCAAGGTCATGTACACTGTGGGCTACAGCTCCTCCTTGGCCATGCTCCTGGTCGCCCTCAGCATCCTGGGCTCCTTCCGGTGAGAACAGACTACCCACTCTCCCGTCCCCCAGCCCTTGAGGACACAGGCCTCAAGTGAGCCTAATGATTCGGGATGGAAGGAGGGAGGTCTGGGAGGGCTGCCTGGCCATCTTGTGAAGTTCAGGACAACTGTAGATGTGACTCAACACAAAGTTGGAAACTTAAAACAAAAATCAGAAAATTCTGCAGATGACAATGTCCTGCTACAATGTCATGCGAAAATGAATGGGGGTAAACACGTGTATGCCCTCCAATCCAGGGCTGTAGCCTGGATTTAATATGTGTTGCAAGTTAATATGGTCCAATGCAGTCTAGAGAGGCTAAAAGGTTGGACGCCCCCTATTTAAGCTTCCTCAAGGGACTAGGTGTGTGACTCAGTTGCTAGAATGTCTGACTAGCAAGCTCAAGGCCCTGGGTTCAATCCCCTGCTCTACATAAACTGGCCACAGTGACACACGCTTGTGTCATAGCCAGAGTAGGCTGCATAAGATCCTATCTCAAAATGAAACAATGGTAGGGAGGACCAGAAACAAACTTTCAGCCCCTAGAACACAGGGGATAATTTCGGGAGCTGGAGGTGGTGGTTGGTCAGGGCCAAAGATGTGTTGTATTACTCTGTTCTGGTCTGGTCTGTTTTATTCTGAGCAGCGGGATTGCCACATAGTCCCTACTAGACTAGAACTTGAGATGATCCTTCTGCCTCCACTGTCCAAGAGCTAGAATTACAGGCACATTCCACTATGCCTGGCTCTTTCTTTTTTGTAACTTCAATGCAGTACAGGGTGCACCGGGCATCTGGAGAGCTACGCCCTCGTGCAGGTCCATTAATAGCAAGAGATGGGACTCAGGACTGTGGTAGGGGCTTTGGTTTCCCGGTGCAAGGGGAAGGGCAGGGGCAGGTGGACCCGAGAGAGCACCAGCCTCTCTCTCCAGCCTTTAGCCCCACATTCTCTCCGGCAGGAGGCTGCACTGCGCCCGCAACTACATCCACATGCACCTGTTCGTGTCCTTCATCCTGCGCGCCCTGTCCAACTTCATCAAGGATGCTGTGCTCTTCCCCTCAGATGACGTCACCTACTGTGATGCCCACAGGGTAACATGCCTAAGTGTCCTAGACTGACCTTGGAGAGGACCAAGCCCCATAGCTCATTGTCCCCCTCGGAAGCATCCGTTAAGATTACGCAGACGCTCCAGGTAGAAGGTGGTTTTTGGCAGGACATGGAAGTCCCAGGAGGTTCCATAAGGTTCTGCAGCCATGGAGGCATGGTGTAAGTCATGTGTATTGGGAACTGGTGGAGGATGCCTCTAATTCCCAGGGCCCTGGAGTGGACCAGCCACTCTGGGAGTTAGAATTGAGGTTAGACTTCTCTTGTGGACTCCTGACAACTCCTATAGACAAATGGCGATGTCTGGCGAGACTGCCTGGCTATTGGAGGGAAAAAGTGAGCTCATGTCTGCATGGCCAGGCCTTCAGAAGAACACCGTTTCGCTAAGACCCATTTTCTCCCTCTCACTGTCTAGATGGCACCCAAGTCATTGCACTCACTCTGTGTGTCCCCTGGGCTGGGGTCCCGACAGCTCACCATAAGCAGCTCACTGATAGAGTCCCTAGTGATCTCCAGCCCCTCCCTCTGTCTATTCCACCTGGGCGTGGGCCTTCTACCTCACCTCAGGCTTGCCATATGGATGCTGCAACTCCAAGTTTCATGTCCACATTCTGGGCTAGGAAGAAGGTTGCAGATTAAACATTTTATTTTCATTATGGGAGACTTGACCTTTTTTATTTATCTCCCTGAAAGTACACACACACACAGGGACAGAGAGAGACACTCACATACAAACACACAGACATACACACACACACACACACAGACATACAAACACACAGACATACACAGAGAGAAAGAGACACACACATACATACAAACACACAGACATACAGAGAGAGAGAGAGAGAGAGAGAGAGAGAGAGAGAGAGACTCAAAAACAGACGACTACAGACACACAAACACAGGCACACACACACAAAAACACACACAGACCCACAGACACACACAAACACAAACAGAACACACAAACACACAGACATACAGACACACAAACACAGGCACACACACACAAAAACACACATACACAAACATACACAAATCCACAGAACACACAGACCCACAAACACACACAGGACACACACACACACAAACACACACAGACCCACAGACACACACAAACACACACAGGACACACAGGACACACAGGACACACAGGGCACACAAACACAGACAGGACACACAAACACACACACACACTCAGAAGAGGAAAGGACATTTTGTTAGCTTTGACTCGCACCCCATTCTCTCCCTAGCCTATAGTATCTCCTTGGAAAATGAAGGTGTTGGTCAGTCCTGGGTGTTTTCCTCCTCGCCAAGGCCCAGGGCCAGTTCACAATTGGAATCCACTTCCTGATTCTGGCAGGTCCCATCTTCACTGGGCCTGGGGACACGTAGTCTAGGGAACTCTGTGGGCCTGGTCCCCTGACCAGGGAAGGCTTCAGGAGAGCCTTTGGCTCATTCCTGTGTGTATATGTAGTCAGATACAGGGGAAATGCTGAATGATCAGAGAGGCGAAGGAGCAAGCCACAGCCACACCTTACCCCACCGGAAAGAGACACCCTAATCACTTCCTCTCTCTGCCCAGCTGTATCACTTCCTGTCTGTCTGTACAGACCTCCAGACTTCTATGGTTATCGAGTGGCTAGCTCTGCCCTCTGATCTTCAGGCAAGCTTTATTTGTTAGAATATAAACAACATGTCACTACATGTACACATGCTTGTGCACTAGTGATTACATACATGTGGAGATAAGAGATCGAGCTCAGGGATCCTTCCTTAGACTCCGCTTCTTTTATCTTTTGAGGCGGGGTCTATTATTGGCCTGGAACTCCCTAAGTATACTAGGTTGACTGGCCGGCGAGCCGAAGGGATCTGCCAGTCTCTACCTCCCCAGTGCTGGGATTGCAAGCATTCATTGCTCTATCTGGCTTTTAAAATGTGGGTCTGGGGACTCAAACCCAGGTCCTCATGCTTGCCGAGCAACATCTCATCCATGGAGCTCTCCACAGCCCTGTGGAGGTAGTTGTACATCTCAAGTTTCACCCTAGGCCTGCCCCCTGCCTTCTACAGTGTGGCGTTCTTTTCTTTGGGAGCAGTTACCCAAGGGAGGCCCCGTTACCAGCCCAGGCTCACGTGCCTGTCTCTTCCAGGTGGGCTGCAAGCTGGTCATGATCTTCTTCCAGTACTGCATTATGGCCAACTATGCGTGGCTGCTGGTAGAGGGCCTCTACCTTCACACACTCCTCGCCATCTCCTTCTACTCGGAAAGGAAGTGCCTGCAGGCGTTTGTGCTCCTGGGATGGGGTATGTCTGTCCATGGTGTTATACGCATGTGGTTTGCAGGAAAGGATGCCAAGTTCTAGTGGCAGCTCCATCCATCCACCCATCAATCCATTCACCAAACTATCCACTATGCACCCATCCAACCATCCACACACCCACCTACCCATTTATCTACTCATCCATCCATCCATCCATCTGTCCATCCATCCATCCATCCATCCATCCATCCATCCACCATCCATCTATTCATCCATCCATCATCCATCTATTCATCCACCCACCATCCATCTATTCATCCATCCACCATCCATCTATTCATCCACCCACCATCCATCTATTCATCCATCCATCATCCATCTATTCATCCATCCACCATCCATCTATTCATCCATCCATCCATACGTCCATCTGTCCATCCATCCATCCATCCATCCATCCATCCACCATCCATCTATTCATCCATCCATCATCCATCTATTCATCCACCCACCATCCATCTATTCATCCATCCACCATCCATCTATTCATCCACCCACCATCCATCTATTCATCCATCCATCCATCTGTCCATCCATCCATCCATCTGTCCATCCATCCATCTATTCATCCATCCATCTCTTCATCCATCCATCTATCCATCCATCCATCCACCCATCCATTCATCTATCCATCCATCCACCAATCTACCCATCTGTCCATCCACCAACCCATTTTTCTTCTCATCCATCCATTTACCCATCCATCCAACCTGTACAGTATGCAGAGAAAGGAATCTGGGATTTAGTGTCTAATCCCAGATCCACTCTGAACTAACTTGGGTAATCTTTGGCAAGTTGCTGAATGATTAACCCTCTAACCTCAAGTTTCTTGTCTCTGAAATGTGAAGTAAGAGCTGTAATTTAGTTTCAGTTGAATCTGGGCATCCTGCATCCTGAGCTATTTCCAATTTTATTATGCCCAGCACTTGTCTTGTCTTCCACACATGAGTCATTCTTTGTCCTCTTTATGGGGACCCTTGAAAGTTGGGACTCAGGAGACATGGCTCAGGCAGATACAGCTGATTCTTGTTTGTTAGTCTTTGGGGGCTGCCACCCAGCTCCCAAATAAATACAGTCTTACTGTTGCTTATGAATGCACGGTGGCCTTAGCTTCACTTGTTTGTAGCCAGATTTTCTAACTTAATTATCCCATTTCTCTCCAAGTGCATTTTGATTTGAGGGTTTTTTTTACATTTCTTTATTGTATATATATATCTTTATTTCCCTCTCACTCCACGGCTGGCTGTGTGTGTGGATGGCTGGTCCCTGGTGTCCTCCTCTCCTCCTTTTTTTACTTCTCGCTCTCTTTCCTAGATTTCTCCTATTTATTCTCTCTGCATGCCAGCCCTGCCCTGCCTATTTCTCTCTCCTGCCTAGCTATTGGCCATTCAGCTCTTTATTAGACCAATCAGGTGTTTTAGGAAGGCAAAGTAACACAGCTCTACAGAGTTAAACAAACGCAACATAAAAAAAATTGCAGCACACGTTTGCACCATCAAACAAATATTCCACAGCATAAGCGAACACAACACATCTTAAATTAATATTCCACAGCAGACAGACTTTAGCACAAAGGGAACCAACCAGCTCACATAAGTGATGAGTACAGAGATCACCAACTTCACACCAAGTCGAATTCAGGAATTTAATGTTTCCCTTCTGCCTTTACACCACCATTTGTAACAGCAGCTTTATTCCCCCATGTTACCACCAGGAGCTTGTGGGATGAAGATAAAGACAAGGAACCTTTCACACACACACACACACACACACACACACACACACACACACACACACACACAAGGGTCCCATCATTCTCTGAACTGCTCTGCAGTTTTTTCTGATTGAACCACAGGACCTTATACATGGGACGGAGACAACCAAGGGGTCTGAGAGAATGGAACACACCAATGGCCATAAGCCACTCAGGCGACCTAGTTTCCAAAGGATGTTCAGGATTTAGTTTCTAGGAAAGAGAAGATGGTAGCAGGCCAGGTGTGCAAATGCACAGTGTATTTTTTATTGTTCTCTCCTTTCTGGCTAAGGGAACTAACTCCCATTTCTTGAGCACTTACTGTATTCTAGGTGGTGGCTTACACTGATCACTTAATCAATTCGCGAACTTCCAGAGACTTTAGCTCAGAGGTAGGATGCATATGTTCAACTTACACTCTTAACAAGGGTGGATCCAGGGCTACCTGCCAGTAAAAAAAAAATCCACCCACCCACTCTATCACTATGTGCCAAATATCCATCTTTCTACCTACATATACCCACTTAGGAACACAATATTCACCCACACATACACACATACACCCATCCACATACCCATTCATATACCCATGCACCTCCCATCGTCTATCTAGCCAT
Source organism: Cricetiscus sungorus (assembly GCA_030556225.1). Taxonomy (NCBI): domain Eukaryota; kingdom Metazoa; phylum Chordata; class Mammalia; order Rodentia; family Cricetidae; genus Cricetiscus; species Cricetiscus sungorus. Next base: position 18,808,210 of record JANBXA010000367.1, on the reverse strand, counting down.
CATTTATGAACCTCAAACCCATCCATCTGTCCGTCCATCCATCCATGCATCCATCTATGCATCCATCCATCCATCCATCTGCCCACCCATTCATCTGCCTGCCTGTATGACTGTCTGTCTGTCTGTCTGTCTGTCTGTCTGTCTGTCCATCCACCTACCTACCCACTCATTGGTTCCAGGTAGATTAAGGTTCTTGGGAACGGCTCACAGCTGCTTTTTCTTTTTCTTCTTCTTCTTCTTCTTCTTCTTCTTCTTCTTCTTCTTCTTCTTCTTCTCCTCCTCCTCCTCCTCCTCCTCCTCCTCCTCCTCCTCCTCCTCCTCCTCTTCCTCCTCCTCTTCCTCCTCCTCCTCCTCCTTCTTCTTCTTCTTTTTTGGCAAGTTCTGGGAATTGAACTCAGGCCCCCAGCTTGCAAGGCCAACATCTTATCAACTGAGCCATCTCCCCAGCCTGTATTCTCAAGTCTCTAAACAACATACCACTCTGTCTTGATCTGTCCATCTGAAATATTATTTTTGGCTTCTGATGGATGTAAAAGGTACAGAACTCCTCATCCACACCTATATTCCTTATTACTAGTTTTCACAGTTGTGGCTCAAGCCCACATATGTTTTTACATATTCAATGTGTACATTATCAAAGCTGTGAAAATACTGTTTACTGCTGAGCCAAGTGATATGCAACTATTTTGTTTTTTATTTATTTAACATTTTATTTTCCTGGACTCATATTTTATTTGTACATCATCATTTTGTTTTTTGATAGAGATGTAATTTACCCATTGGACTTTGGCAGAGTCAGGTTCCTGTGAGCGACTCAAAATTTACAGATATTATCATGTTCCCCAACCACTAGCTTCTTTTGGCTTCTCCCTGGTACCTTTAAAGATTTTATTTATGTATCTGTGTGTCCGAGGTTGGTGTTGTGTGTGTGTGAGTGCAATACCCGTAGAGGCCAGAAGAGGGCATCAGATCCCTTGGAGTTGTGAGCCAACCAATGGGGTACTGGGAACTGAACTGGGTCCTCTAAAAGAGTAGCAAGTACTCTTAACCACTAATTCATCTTTCCAGCCCCTTTCCCTCCTTCATGCACTTAATTAGCCAGAGTCTTTTCCAGGAATGCCCTTGTCTGACTCTTCTGCTTGCCTACGATTCTACATGCTAGCATCTCAACTCTCCATTAGACCAAAAGGATGGTGGCGAACCATCTGCTTTTTACAAATTCTTCCAAATCCTCTGGAAAACCCTTCAGTCTTATTTTCCAAATCATTAAATACAAAAGGAAATCTCTAGGTTTTTAAATGTTTTGTCGACCTGATTTGTGTGTGTGTGTGTGTGTATGTGTGTGTGTAGTATAGTGTGTATATGTGTATGTGTGTATTGTATGTGTTAGTGTGTTCTGTGTGTAACATGCATGTATGTAGAAGTCAAAGGTTTGTCAAGTGTCTTCCTGTCTTCCACCTACCACTGTCCATCTTATCTTTTGAGATGGGGTCTCTCCCTGAACCAGCAGGCTGATTGGCTAAGCTGGAGGGACCGTGAAGTCCAGAGATGCCCCTATGTCTGCTTCCCCTCTTTCCCGTGCTAATTACCATGCCCGGCCTTTTTGTTTGTTTGTTTGTTTGTTTTGTTTTGTTTAAAGGCACGTTTACTTTCATTTTATGAGTGTTTGCTTTCATGTATGTATGTGCACCATGTGCATTCCTGGTGTCCATAGAGGTCAGAATTGGGCATCAGGTCCCCTGGAACTGGAGTTACAAACTGTTGTGAGTCCCAAACATGTGCGCACCAGGAATTGAACCCAGGCAAGAGCAGGAAATGCTCTTAACCTCTGAGCCATCTCTCCAGCTCCCTGTGGTGCTGGGAATACAAACTCAGGTTCACCTGCTTTTTACTGACTGAGCCCCTCTCTCCAGCCTCGTATACCTAACATTTTTTGAAAAGCAATTAGTCAGAGAGAAATGTTATCTAAAGACTGGTTTCAAAAGTGCCACGGTTAGAGAAGTCTCTCAATGGTACGGCCCTGCCTAGCATGCTAGAGGTCCCCACACCACAAAACTGTCAAAGAAAAATGAGAGAGGTTTTTGTATCTTCATCTGTCACAAGGATGTACTATGATGCAGTCTCCCTCCCCTCCCCTGCCCTGCCCTGCCCTGCCCTTCCCTGCCCTTCCCTACCTTTCTCTCCCCTCCCCTGCCCTCTCCTATCCTCCCCTGCCTTCCCCTGGCCTCTCTACCCTCCCCTGCCCTACCCTGCCCTACCCTCCCCTCCCCTGCCCTCCCCTCCCCTGCCCTCCCATCCCCTGCCCTCCCCTGGCCTCCCCTGGCCTCCCCTGGCCTCCCCTGCCCTCCCCTACCCTCCCTGACATTTGGTTGCCTTTTCTTCTACAGATACATGCCTCCATTTTTTTTTTCTTGGAGCTTTTGTCTTTTGTTTTGAGATAGGAACTTGCTATCTACCCCAGGTTGACCTTGAACATTCAATCCTCCTGCCTCAGTCTCCTCAGGGATGCAATCACAGGCTGTGGCTTGAGTCCTTGTTTCTCCCTTTCTATCTCCTTTCCTCCCTCCCTTCCTTCCTCCCTCCCTCCCTTCCTTCCTTCCTCCCTCCCTCCCTTCCTTTCTTCCTCCCTCCCTCCCTTCCTTTCTTCCTCCCTCCCTCCCTTCTTTTCTTCCTTCCTCCCTCCCTTCTTTCCTTCCTTCCTCTTTCTTTTTTATATTCAGCGTTGATGTACTGTGTGTGTGTGTGTGTGTGCATGAGTGTGTGTGCCTGTGTGTGTGTGTGTGCATGAGTGTGTGTGCCTGTGTGTGTGTGTGCACGCGTGAGTGTGTGTGCCTCTGTGTGTGTGTGTGTGTGTGTGTGTGTGTGTGTGTGTCATGCGTGTGTGTGGTGTGATATACATTAAGGAGAGACAAAGGGAAACTTGTGGGAGCTGACTCTCTCCTTCCACCATATAGATCGCAGTGGTGTAACTCACTGAGCCATCTTATCAGACCCCATCCTTGGTTTTGGGAAATATTCTTATGCTGTCTCTTAGATCCTTCCCTTCTTCCCTGATTCACCGTTTGCTGAAACTCTTAGTCACTGATTCATCCCGCTGTGCTGTTCTGTAGGTTTCTTCTGATTTCCGGGGGAGGGAGATTCTTGTCTTTATCTTCCAACTCTTCTTCCTCCGAGTGTTTATTTTGGAAGTCGGACATTCATTTCTCTGCCCTCTTTCTCGTTCTCTGGATGCTCCCAATTGGCAACATCCTGTGTCTCTTGTAGATGAAGTCTTTGTCGTCTGTCTGTGATCTCCCTGGGGTTGTTTTGCTTAAGTTCCTTCTGCTCCCTGCATGGTCTGTTTCCTCTTCATTCCTTTTCTCTGGATGTTTTGTTTCTAGCTTTTGATGTAATCTGATGGCTGTGACCTTGGCTCTGTGTTCATAGTTAAGAATGAGTCAGCCCAGTGTTGATGGAAAGGCTGCTTCCCCAGGGAAACTGGCCTGAAAGTGTCTACTATACTGGGGGTCCTTGGTTATTTCTAGACTTTTTTAAAAGTTGCATTTATTTTTTTATTATGTACAGGTGTGTGTGTGTGTGTGTTGTATGTGTATGTACATACACATATCACAATATACATGTAAAGGTGAGAGAACAAACAGTTTGTGGGAGTTGGTTCTTGAGTCCCGGGGACAAACTCAGATCGTGAGGCTTAGTGGCAAGTGCTCTTATCCAACAAGCCATCTCAGCAGCCCTATTTAGCCTTTAGCCAAGGGTCATCCGTTTATTCAGAAAAGCATGCCTTTGGTTGCACTCAGGGGAGCAGAGTGAGGTAGACGTTTGTCTATTAGAGTTCTATACATGGAATAGCCTGGGAGCCTGACCTCTCTCCATCCACTGTTAGAGTTACTGCATGAGCCGCAGTGGAAATCTAGGCTGGGCACAGCAGTGCCTGGGGCTCTGGCCAGCTGTGAGGCTGCAGCAGGAGTGTGGCTTGAGCGCAGGAGTTGGAGGCCACTGGACAGCAGTGAAACCTCATCTCTTAGAACAATGCGACAGCAGAGTGCTGGCCTAGCACACACAAAGTCCTAGGTTCAGTCTCCAGCACCCAGCATGGTGGTGCATCCCTGCGCTCAAGAAGTAGAGGCAGGAAAATGAGGGTTCAAGGTCATACTCAGTTTCCTATTGAGTTCCTTGCGAGCCCGGGCTAAATGAGACCGTCTCAAAGTAAAGCAAAGCAAATAGCCAGACCTGATGGTGGGGGCCCCGGTGCCAGCTTTTTGTATGGCTTCTGGGAACTCAGATACTGGTGTTCATGACTGCACAGCAAGCATTCTCACCCACTGAGCCGTCTCCCAGCCCCAATAGACAAGGATTTTATAAGTCAATACTTTAGTTAATGGCTTTGCCACCAGCTGGATCCTCTGTCTACCTCATTCACCAGGTGTATCCCATTTCAAACCAAATTGTGTTCATGCGCTTTCTCTCCCAGAAGTCCTCCGGAGTCTGGTCCAGGCTCCTGTGTGTGTCCCAACCCCAGGTGGATTTCAGGTTCCATATGAACCCACTGCGGTTCTCAGGGTATTAGCAGGGCCCTGGAAGCATGTGGCCGCACACTTATACAAGGTGGTAAAGGGGTTTCCATGGCATCTGGCCAAGGATAAATGTCCATCGCTGTGCCTGTATTGAATCATGAGTTCTCTCCCCCACCAGTATTAGTTGCTTGTCTTGTTGCTGTGGGAAAATACCCTGACAGGAGCATCTTAAGAAAGGGTTTGTTTAGGGATGGTGAAGGGACGGTCCATCATGGCAGTGTAGCCATGGCAGCAGGAACCTGAGGCAGCTGCTCACATTACAACCACAGTCAAGAAGCAGAGAAAGATGGATGCTGGTGCTCAGCTCACCCTCTCCTCTTCATTCAGCACGGGACCTCGGCCCATGACACGGTGCTGCCCACATCTGGGGTGGGTCATCCTACCACAATTAACGTTACCTACACAGTCCCTTGAAGACACACCTAGAGTCTCATCTGTTCACTCATCCTAAATTCCGTCTAGCGGACAGTCAGCATTGAACGCCATCCTATAATTGCCTTTGTTTTACCCTTCAGGTTCTCCAGCCATTTTTGTTGCTTCATGGGCCATCACCAGGCACTTTCTGGAAGACATCGGGTAAGCTGGTGGGAGGAAGAGAAGCAAGAACGAGGCACATTTTGCAGTCAGGCTCTGTGGCAGCTAAGAATTCCACCAACCTCACACAGCTGGCTCAAGAGGAAGAATGCTTGTCTAGCATGCATGAAGGCCAGAGTTTGAATCCAACTACATTAACTGGATATGGCTGAGGGAGATAGATATACTTTTAAGATTACATAATTTTTAAAATTTTGTATATATGTGTAGGTGTGTGCATATGAGTGCAGATGCCCATGGAAGCCCAAGAGGGCATTGAATCCCCTGGATCTGGAATTACAGATGGTTATTAGCTGTTCTACATAGATGCTGGGAAGTGAACTCGGGTGTTTGCAAGGATAGTATGCATTCTTTGCCACCGAGCCATCTTCCAGCCCTGAGAGGAACAGATCTTAATGGTGGGCACAGGCTGTGATGACTAAAGTGCCTTCCAAGGGTGGCACTGGGAAGCATGCCCGCCAGTCACCTAGTTCCCCGCTCCTAACAATGCCTAACGCTCTCTTCCATAGATGCTGGGACATCAACTCCAACACGTCCATCTGGTGGCTCATCCGAGGGCCTGTGATTCTGTCCATCCTGGTGAGTGGCCATCCTCTCCTGAGCTGGGGACAAGTAGGGGAACACTAGAACAGTAAGCAACAGAAGGTGGGAGGACCTGGAGCTTGAGTTCCCAGCAGGCACTAGGAGGGTAGAAACTGCAGGGTCCCAAAGGTTGGCAGGCAGGCTGTTCACAACGGAGTGGCAGGGTAAGAGATTTAAGATAAACAAATAAGCAGCTCCCACCCCACCCCTCAAAGAAAAACCACCACTACCAACAAAACAAACCGAAATCAAATCCTTCCCAAGAGTGGTGAGTTAGTTTGATTGCTCAGGAGACCGCGGCAGGAGAACTGAATCTGAAGCTTGTCTGAGCTCCCTTGTGGTACACTGCATCAAAGAGAAGTGTGAGCCAGTGTGACGGCTGTGCAAACCCTCACCACTGACCTTCCCTCACCAGAGCCTGCAGCGCAAGAGAGAACTGATTACTGCAAGTTAGCCTTTGCTCTTGGCAGGCGTGAGTGTGTGTGCGCGTGCGCGCATATGTGTGTGTGTGTGTGTGTGTGTGCAAACACAGATAAATACTAACACAACAAAACTAAAAGAATAAATAAATAAATACAATAAAAGCGGGCTCCAAGGTTCAGCCAAACCTTCATTCATCAAGATTTCCAGGGGATTCCAAACCCCAAGGGTTATCTGGCTGGCAATTGTGTAGACCTATGAGCCACTGAGCCTGGACAGCAGAATGTGTTAGCTTCAGCTGTGGTCTCTGGATTTATGTGTCACTGGGACTCGGTGCAGGGATGAACAGCCATCCTGGCGGTGGCATCCCTCTTGTCCCCAGCTCTAGGAGTCAGGGCCAGGATAGAGGACTCAGGAAACAAGACCCCCTTAGCCTGACCTGTGCCTTGTGCTTTGCAGATCAATTTCATCTTTTTCATAAACATTCTAAGAATCCTGATAAGAAAACTTAGAACCCAGGAAAGGAGAGGAAACGAAATGAACCAGTATAAGTAAGTGTGAGGCCAAAGGCTTGGCATGCTGGGACAGTCAGCAAACAATGACTGAGCACCTGCTCTTTCCAAGTGCTGAGTACAGAGACAGGCCCGGGGCATCCCTACGGTGTGACTGGGTGAGGGTGGGGGATGGAAGTATTCCTGAATACGAAGCCTCAGACACTGAGGAGAGAAGACTATGAAATCAGACACGAAAACTTCAAGCATAGAGCTAACCACTGCAAGGCTGGGGGCGGGCAGGCGAGGAAGTGGGTAGGAGGTGAGGAGATGAGGTCGGGTAGAAAGGGCACGGCACGGCACTGCAGAACACTGGCTCTCCTTGCTCGTTAAGCACAGCAGCGATAGTAGAGTTGTTGAGTGGGTATTTATTCGTATGTTACCGATAGAGTTGGGTGACCGGAAGCACTGAGGCTCGGCCATGAGTCTGCTGAGTTGCATCTGGGTGGTGAGCAGGTGGGACTTTGGAGATTTTGCCAAATAAACATGTTGGCAATGTTGTTCTATAACAGAATACTTGCCTAGCGTGAGTGAGGGCTCCGGTTCAGCACCTGACACTGTAAAATACACAGATCGTAGATCACAGATAAGTGGATGGATAGGTAGATGACACATAGCTAGTTACAGAGCTAGATCTTAGATACAGATACAAACATTCAAAGATGGCTGATAGGTGACAGAGAAACAGATGATTGATACATGATAGATAAGGAGATACACACAAAGATAATTGATAAATGATAAATTGCTGGTAGATACACAAATAGGTGACAGATGTAGACAGATGATAGATACATAGATGATACATACATACATACATACATAGATACATAAATAGATAGATACATAGATAGATACATAAATAGATACATAGATAGATACATAGATAGGTAGGTAGGTAGATAGATAGATAGATACATAGATACATAGATACATAGATAGGTGATAGGTAGGTAGGTAGATACATACATACATAGAGCCAGAAAAACAAACAAAACTCCCAAATATATCTGGAGACATTGCAGCAAAGCTTAAAGCAATCAGGCCTTAGACGAGTTGGACCCTGTATGAAGAGGGCCTGAGGCAGATCAGGAGTGGCAGCACGTCCCTGTGTCCCCAGGCGCCTGGCCAAGTCCACCCTCCTGCTGATCCCCCTCTTCGGCATCCACTACATTGTCTTCGCCTTCTCCCCAGAAGACGCCATGGAAGTCCAGCTGTTCTTTGAATTGGCCCTGGGCTCCTTCCAGGTAAGTTTCTGGGGCTGTGACTTCAAAGAGGGCTCCTCAGGACTAGCACAGCGGCTCAGTCAGTGAAACACTGACCAGCACTGTAAGCATGGGACCTGAGTTCAATCCCCCAGCTCCTACAGAAACCCTGCATGTGGCAGTCTGAGGATGAGATGGGCGACAAGACCCCTGGAACTCACCAGTGAGCTAGCCTGGCCTACTTGGAGAAGTTCCAGGCCAATGAGAGACCATATGACACACAAAAAGTCATAGGACACCTGGGACCTCCATATCTAGGTACATGCATTCACCTGTGTGCACATGCGTGCGTGTACACACACACACACACACACACACACACACACACACACACACATTTCAATTTCCTTAGAGAGAAACAAGGCCGTAGAGATAGTGAGTTTTTATCTTCGTATAGAATGGGCTCCACTAAGTCAGTTTGTGTATTAGAGTTAGATCTTGGACCCACTGCCAGTGGCCTCATATATTGTCCCAGTCACACCATTGGCACCTATATTAAGGGAGTCTAGTTTTGTCTTATGCAGGTTCCCCATTTGTCAGACCTGACTCAGTGATCTCTAACTAGCTGGGGTCAGCTTGTAATCAGCCCAATGGTTAGTTGTGGGTTTCTGCATCTGTTTCCATCTCTTTCTGGAAGAGGGTTCTAGCTTCCCTAGGGTTGTGGGTTGTGTATCTTTTGCTTTATGTCTGGTATCCACTTATGAGTGAGTGCATACTATATTTGTCTTTCTGAGTTACCTCACTCAGGATGGGTTTTTCTAGTTCTGTCCATTTGCCTGCAAATTTTAGGATGTCATTGTTTCTTACTCCTGAATAGTACTCCATTATTCAGTTGAGGGGCACCTAGGTTGTTTCCAAGTTCTGGCTAATACGAATAATGTTGCTATGAACATGGTTGAGCAAACGTCCTTGTGATAGGGGTATGCCTCCTTTGGATGTATGCCTAACAGTGATAATGAAGGGTCTTGCGGTAGGTTGATTCCAATTTCCTGAGAAATCACCATGCTGATTCCCAAAGCAGATACCAACTGATTTTGAATCTCCAATAGTAAGAGCATCACGGAAATGGGGGAGGTTGACTCCTGGGAGAAACAAGGGGGAAGTCAACTGAGCCCGATGCACAAAGTGTTCCACAACCATAGCAGGTAGCACATTCACAGCCACAATGAGGCACACAGAGAGTAAAACCACAGGCAGATGGGCCCTCCTTTCTTACCGGAAAGTCCAGAGGAAATGCCCAAAGCTGAGAAATGGGAAACTCGAAACATCAGCATGTTATTTAAAATCAGTTAAGAGAGTTCAAGCTGGTCTCAAGTTACTCCTAAGGAGTAGGAAGTTGGGGTGGGTGGCAAGGGGATGCTGGAGTGTGTGTGTGTGTGTGTGTGTGTGTGTGTGTGTGTGTGTGTGTGTGTTTAGATAGGATCTCTCTTCAGCCAGGGACTTACCAAATAGTCTAGACCATGCTAGCTGGCCAGCCAGCCCAGGGACATGCCAATCTCTGCCTCCCTGCTATGCCACAGTGGATGTTTTAGATGGGTTACGGGATGGAACTCAGAGCCTTGAGCTTGCAATGCAAGTACTTTATCCACTGAATCATCTTCTCAGCCCCTGGTATTGGGGTTTTAACCAGAATCTTTCAACAACACAGGAGGTGGGGGCAGTCACCTACTTCTAATTACCAAGATGTTGTGAAGTTAAGGCAACAATAGCAAAAATGGGTAAGAAGAAATTCAAATTGGGAATCTCAGGCCTCACACTGTTGCTTTATTTATTGGCTTGTGGCTATTTCTTTCCAAAAATAACATGAAGTCACTTTCGGCAACAACAGATGGAGAAAAAAATATGTAGATGACTTATCAGTGGAAAAAATATAAACCTGGTGTGGTAGTGTACTTTGTAACCCAAGTACTTGGGAGAAGGAGGCGGAAGTCAAGGTCATCCTTCACTACATAGCAAGTTTGAGGTCAGCTGGGTTTGGAGCTTTCCAGAAGCCAAAGAAAGAACAGTTTGTTTCACGACCTATAGTATCCATTAGATGACAGCCAGTGGATTTGGCCCGTGGCTTACAGCTTACTGGTAGAGCCTTTACCCTGCATCCCGAGACCCTGGGCTCTATTCCCAGCACAACCTGTGTATGCATGTGTGTTCACAGACAGACAGACAGACAGACACACGCTCGTACGCACACATGCACGCACTCACGCACGTACATACATCAATGAAAGCAAGGTGATTGCCCAAAGAGGCCTTGTGATTATACTATAGGTCTTGAGGACGTTCACCCCCCCCCCCATCCCACCCCTCCACCCCTGCTCAGTCTTCACTGCTAGTATTCCCACAGGGAGTGCGACTCTAGCAGAGTGACTCCAGCAGAGCTCATGCAGTGGGGAGGTCTTAGCCTCAAAGTGAGACCTCCACTCTCCCTTCATCCCTTGGATTCTGCTCAGGGTAGAATAAGCTATTGCCACTGCTCTTGATTCCAAGGAAGACACCTTCCTGGTGACAAAAAGTCAGATCTTGACCCTCTCTCGTATTTGAATCCCAACACTAGGCTGTCCCTGTCCCCTCTTCTGAGAAGCTCCCTGAGCAGAGCCTCTGCCAGTCGGCTGGTCCTATTCCACCTGAAACAGTCGGCTCACCAGGACCCATCCTATCCGGGGCTGTGGAAGGACTTGGCTTGACCACCAATTCAGAGAGCTTGGGGTCCCCAGAGCTGCTTCTCCG
>JANBXA010000367.1:18690000-18792500 GCA_030556225.1 Cricetiscus sungorus | reverse complement strand
GGCTTGCTCACGCTACTTGGCAACCTTGTTATTTTGAGACAGTGTCTCCTGTAACCCAGGCTGCTCTGCTATTCCCTAGGAGTCTGAAGATAGCCTTGAACTTCTAGTCCTTTTGCCTTCGCTTTCCGAGTGCTAGAATTACAGTTGTGCACCAGCAAGCCTGGATTATGTGATCCTGGGAATCAAACTTGTGGCTTCGTGCATAATAGGCAAGCACTTTACCAGTTGAGTTACAGCTCCATAGAACCCTAGTGCAGACTGTTTTCCTTTAAATATTTGAGCTTCAAGGCAGGTGGTAATTTCCTCCATCTCAAACAGGGAGGACAAAGGCCCATCTCCTGCACGTCAAGCCACCGTAATGCTGGCTCTCCATGCCTCAACATTTGTACTCCTTGGCTCCACAGACAGATGAAATGTTTGAACCTTCTTGCAAAACAAAACCCAACAGGGAAACCTAAGCAGAAATGGACACATGGCCTCCCATTTGCACCTTGCAGGCTGCCGCAGGACGGACCCCTTACCAGGCTGAGACCCAGTGCAGGTGGTCCGCGAACTCTGTCTTTGGTAAACCCACCACAAACTCCTCGGGTAGAGATGCAATGTGGCTCAGTGGGAGAGTAGCTGCCCAGGTGTACCAGGCATTGGATATTGAGTATTGCAAAATAAATATTGGATATTGCAAAATAAATCAATAAACAAGCAAGCAAGCAAACCAAATAATGGGTTCTGGGAGTCTCCAAGGTCTCTGAACAGTGGTGGTTCAGCTTCAGCATTTGCAGTCTCGCGCCTCTCAACTGGAATAAAGATGCCTAAAAGTGGGAGCTAGACAAGTGTCTCTCAGCCAGTGAAAGCGCTTGCTGAGAAAGCAGGATGGCTTCCCCTGGGTCCTCGGAGCCCACGTGAAGGTGGAAAGAAAACCAATTCCACAAACACATGTGCACATGATGTGCACATGACCACACACATGTACGCGATAATAACTAAAATAAAGATATTTCAAATCACTGTGGGAGGGGCTAGACGGATGGCTTGGTGGGTAAAGCGGGTGACAATCTGAATTCAATTCCTGGAGTCCATGTGTAAAAGCCAGGTGTGACTGTGCAGACCTGCAATCCCAGTACTGGGTAGACAGAGGCAGGGGTCCCTGGGGACTCGCTGGCATCCGGGAAAGCACACTTGGTGAGTTCCAGGCCAGTGAGGGACACTGTCTCAGAAACAAGGGATGTAGTTTCCTGGAGAATGACACATAAAGTTGGCCTGTGTGCCCTCACACAGATATGTGTACACACATGAATATGTATACATACATATACAAAATCACAATAGAGGCTACTTGGGGAGGCTGGGGCAGAAGGATCACTTGAGCTCACAAAGTAGAGACCAGCCTGGGCAATATCTGTCTCAAAGTAAAATGGCCCTCGGTGGTGAGTATTTGATTAGGGTGGAGAAGGCCCTGGGTTTGGTTCCCAGCAGCAGGAAAGAGTCACCTAGCCCCAGAAAGGACCCTTATGACAAGACCAGGGCAAAATCTAAAAGCCCACTCAGTCTGGAGGAGACAGGGACCTTAGAGAATAAAAACCAAAGCATCTCACCTGTTTCTGGGAGCTAAAACTAGAAATGGGGGCAACAGGATGAGCAAGCAGATACGGCTGAAGGGAAGACCCGGCTGGTCGATCAGTTGCCTTGCTAGCACAAGGACCTGAGTTCAATCCTCAGAACCAGTGTGATAAAATGGGCATGGTGGCACGTCCTTGTAGATGAGACCCAGAGGCCTCTGGAGTTCACTGGCCCGCCAACCTAGCCTCGCTGGCAAACTCCAGACCAGAGAGACCGTCTTGAAAAACACAACGAGTCCAGGGGGATATTTGCTACACAGACCTGACCACCTGAGTTTGGATTCCCAACACACACATAAAGCTGGAAACAGTGGTGGTCACGTCTGCAATCTCACAGGGTGACAAAAGGAGAGGCAGGAAATCCCTGGAGGCTCACAGGCTGGCTAGCCTGGCAGGTGCAGCTGAGAATGACAAACACACCCTGTCTCAAACAAGACCAACAGGGAATATTGACCTCTAAATGCCACCTGTGTTCCAGGGTGTGTGCATGTACACACATACACACACACACACACACACACACACACACACACACACACACACACACGGATAGCATCTGAGAAACAACACAGCCAAAGCTGTCCTCTGGCCTCCAGACTTTGCTGCTCACACATGTGTACATATGTACACATGCACCTGCACATACATGTGTGCACATGCACACATGTGTACACGTACACACATGCATGCACATGCACACCCATACACATATATGCCAACACACAGAGGGAGGGGGCAGAGTGAGGCACAGTTCTTCCAATGAGTATGGAAATCTCCACTGGTCCTTGATCCCCTTCACCTCTCCTATCCCCTGCAAGCTGTTAATTATTACTCAACATCTGTTTGTCCCCTCACCCGCTGGGGAGTTTGGCAGGGCAAGCATGTGCTCTGTGTTCCAGGATCAGAAACGGACGCTGAGGTCACCTGACCCTTACAAATGTCAGTCTCGCAAACAGTCCTGAGTCTAAACGGGCCTCCGGGAGGCCTGCCTTAGAAATCACCTGAGCACCCTTGCAGGGAAGACCAGACTGAGCCCAAGGGAGGACTGCTAGCTTCTAGAAACTGGGGCGTTCCAGAACCCAGGGGTCCACAGAGGACAGGGGAGGACTGTAAATCAACAGATTGAAAGTCAACTATTCAAAAGGCTTCCTGGGGGAATCCTGCTACAGACAAGGGAACGTGTGCAAAGCCCCCTGGGTGAGCTGACGGAGGAAGGTCCCTTGGGTGGAGGACTGAGCCATTCTAGAAACCTCAAGAGTCCCTAAGGGCTGGGCTGGGGAGACTGCACTTGCCGTGTAAGCAAGAAGACCATAGTTTGGACCCACATAAATGTTGGATGGTGCGGTGACTCACCTGTAATTCCAGACTGGGAGGCTGAGACAGGACATCTCCAGAGCAAGCTGGTTAGTGAGGCCAGCCTTGCAGGTGAGCTCAGGGTTTGATTGAGAGGCCCTGCCTCAATGAATAAGGTGGAGAAGCAATTGATGATAAAACCAGGAATCCACCTCAGATTTCCATATGCACACACTTGCATGTACCTGCACACATACATGATCTCCAGTTCCCTCCAACCCCACACATCCAACCATCCATCCCAGTGCTGTCAATGAAACAGGTATAAACCCTACTTAGCTGGACAGCAGCCTGAAACAGAACGCTGGTGTCTTTCAAGGTCTATTCCAGTCCAGGGAAGAAAACACCCAAGGAAGAAGTTTTAGAACAGTCTTCTTATTTTAGAATTGACATCTTAATAGCTTGGCTAACCTCTACAGTTTGCTGTGCTATAGTTCTGAGGCAATCCCTGGCCTCTGGCCTGGAGGGCAGCTGAAGAGCACCCACCCACCCAGGGCCCTTTCTAGAGCTTAGTGTCTAAAGGCAGCTTCAAGATCATCACCCCACTCAGTCCCAGCCAATGGTCCCATGCAAGAGAAGTCCCATCGTGACCTCACTTTCTTATAGAAGCCAGCGTGTCCCCCGGAGAGGCCTTAGACTTTTCTTAGCTGGTCCCAGGGCTGGGTGAGGCTGTTAATGTGAAAGCCGCTGGCAGCATTGAGGAAGAAGAGGAAGGAGGCGGTAAACTCGCACCAAAACATCAGGGTGAAGCCCATGAGGGTGATGTGACTCTTGAGGATGATCATGAAGGTGAGGAGCCCCCCAGAGGAGAGGATGAAGGCGACCAGCAGGAGGTAAGCACCAATGGCCCACTTCCTTCGTGAGCGGACATCCTCACACACCTGGGACACCATGAGCAGCTCCAAGCCAAAGATGGCAGCCACCACAGCCAAGGCGGCCACACTGCGTGCTAGGCCCATGCCCACAGCCAGCCCCGGCACGTGAGCCTGGCTCAGGTCTCTCATGCAGTGTGGTCCACTGTGGTTGCCGACGGCACAAAAGTACCACAGCCCGAAGAGGCGGTCCTCCACCAGGAGCCAGTGGCCATCGCAGATGGAGACTGAAGAGAGGACCACAGCCAGGGCAGTGCACAGGATGATGAGTGTCCGGATGAAGGACTCAAAGAAGGACCGGTGAGGCCTCTTAGGGCCCGACAGCCTCTGGGCCTGGAAGACACCACACCCCGGGATCAGTGAGTCGGCAAGGCCTGTGACACCTGGAATAACTCCCGGCAGGCAACCCCCTTCCTCCAGCCCCACTTTCTGCTCCAATATCATGGGAGACCCTGAACTGACCTCCCCACCTCCACTGGGGGACCTTCCCTCTTCTACCTGTCCTTGATCCTCTGCCAGATTCTAGCCAGGCCTTTACCAGTTGCAAACCGATCTCTTCCGACCCAGGATGAAAAGCCCAAGTTGGAGCTGGGAAGATGGCCTTGCTCGGACAGTGCTTGCTTTACAAGCTCAAGGACCACTGTTTGACCCAAGGACCCACACTTAAACAAGACAGGGAATGGCCGTAAGTGCATGTAACCCCAGGGCTGGGAGAGAAAGGCAGATCCCATGGTGCCTGCTGGTCAGCCAGCCTAGCCTAGTGGGTGAGATCCAGGCCAAAGAGAGACCCTGTCTCAGAAAGAGAGAGACAGAGAGAGACATGCACACACAGAGAAGATGGTGCCTAAATAACAACAGCTGAGGTTACAATAGCATCTGATCTCCATATGCATGTTCACACACACACACACATGCACCACACACACACACCACACACACACACACACACATGCACCACACACACATACATGCACCACACACACACACCACACACACACCACACACACACATACATGCACCACATACACCACACACACACACACACACATGCACCACACACACACAACACACATCACACACACCATACACACACATACACATCACACACACACACACATACATGCACCATACACACCATACACACACACATACCACACACACACACACACACATGCACTACACACACACAACACACATCACACACACCATACACACACATACACATCACACACACACACTCACACCACACACACACACACACATACATGCACCATACACACCACACACACACACACATGCACTACACACACACAACACACATCACACACACATACACACACATACACATCACACACACACACACACCACACACACACACACATACTGCACCATACACACACACACACACACACATACACACACACACATACACACATCACACACACCATACACACACATACACACACACACACACACACACACACACACACACATCACACACACACACACACACACACACACACACACACACACACACATCACACACACATCACACACACACACACACCACACACACACACATACATACACACATCACACACACACCACACACACATACACACACACACACACACACACATACCACCACACACACCACACACACACATACACACACACACACACACACACATCACCACACACACATCACACACACACTCACACACATACCACCACACACACACATACATGCACCATACACACCACACACACACATACCACACACACACACACACATATGCACCACATACACCACACACACACATACACCACACACACACACACATATGTACCACACACACACACATCACACACACCATACACACACACACATACATGCACCACACACACACACCACACACATCACACACACCACACACACACACATACATGCACCACACACACCACACACATCACACACACCATACACACACACATCACACACATCATATACACACACCACACACACACACACATACATGCACCATACACACCACACACACACACATACACACACACACACACACATATGCACCACACACACACACACATCACACACACATACCACACGCACACATATATGTACCACACACACCACACACACACACACACATCACACACACCATACACACACACACACATCACACACACCATACACACACACACACATCACACACACATACCACACGCACACATATATGTACCACACACACACACTGACAGCTCATTAATATAGTTCCACACCTGGGAAATTCCTCTTTCAGACCTCTTTGTCCCCAGACTGACAGCGTGCTCACCCCTAAGGAGACAGCGTCTCTGTCCCTGTTCTCTCTGGGGAGGCTGTTCCCAGCCCGCCGCCCCCTGCGTCCTCTCCTCTCTCCGCTCTACCATGTCATTGGCTGTCCTACTTGGACACTGTGTCCCCTAGGAGGGCAAGGCCACATGTGAAGAGACCGTTGCTGTATTTGCAGTACTTGGCAGGCTGTTAGGTCTGAGTACTTGGTAGGCACTAGAGGAAGGACGGGCGTGGGGGGGGGGCGATGTTCAAGTTTGCCACTTGTGCCTTCCGCTTGAAGTCCATTGTAGACTGCACATCCTGCTAAATGAGTCATTTACAGGATGGGAAGAAGCAGGTTACATCACTGTTGGGGAGGTAGGAAAAACAGAACGTTTGGTGTTGGGAAATGGGGGCAGTGAGGAAAAGGGGACTGTGGGGTCTGCAGTGTCTCTCTAAGAAAGGCGTGACACTGAGCCTGGCTCCTGCAGGACTGCAGGCAGAGCCTTTAGGAGGCTCTCTCTGCCTCTGCTGGGAAGATCATTAAAGAACTTGCCATGCAAGCATGAGGACCGGGGCCCAGATCTCCAGCACCTACATAAAAAGTCAGGAGTGGTAGCCAGCCATATTTGTAACTCCAGCGCTGGGTGGGGCTGGGGGTAGATGGGTGCGTCTCTAGAGTGCATGGACTAGCCAGCATAGCTTAATCAGTAAGGGACCTGTGAGAGACCTGTCTCAAAGATGTGCACTTACATTCTCTCCCCCACCCTCTCTCTCTCCCTCCGTCCCTCCCTCCTCCCCCCCCTTTATTTTGAGCCAGAGTCTTACACACCGAACTCGGCCTTGATTCACTATATAGCCAAAGATGATGTTGAATGTCTAGCCTCCCTCCCTCCTGGGATGACAGAGAGCATCTCCGTGTTTTGATGTTTTGGTGCTAGGGTTTGAAACTGAACTTTACCCAGGCCAGGCAAGCCTTTTACCAACTGAGCCTTCTCCAGTCTGTGCCCTTGTTTTCCATCTGCCCAGTGAGGCTGGCGATCCCTGCAGGAAAGCACCTGGCAAGGTTGTGAAATCTCTAGAGACTAATACGGTCACAGGATGGGGCAGCCACAGATGCACAGAGGGAATCACAAGACTCGCCGGCCAGCTCGGACACCTTTTGACCCTAGGCCTCACTGTCTGGCAAACAGGCACATCTAGTCCCTTCCTCAGCCCCGCCTGTCCCAGGCCCAGACTGGACTTTAATCTTCGGGCCCCAAGACGCCACACTGGGCTCAGACAGAAGTGACAGAGAGATCTGGTGTCACCTTTCCTTGTGTTGACTTGAAGTGGGCTTCATCTAAACTCCCTGAGCACCAGTTAAATTGCAAGAATTAAAGGCTCCTGTGGATAAAGATGTGTGGGGCTGGGAAGACAGCTCGGTCTGTAAACTGCTTGCAAGCATGAGGATCTGAGTTCGAGTCCCCAGAACCCATGGAAAAAGCTGGGTATGTCGGTGCACATTTATAATCCCAGCACTGGAGAGAGATGGGGGCTCACTGGGACTCACTGGCCAGCTAGTCTCCATACTTGGGGAGACTGAGTTCTAGGCCACATCAAAAGGGTAGTCCATAAAATGCCTGCCTTGCAAGCACATAGACATGAATTCCATCCCCTGACACACACACACACACACACACACACACACACACACACACACACACTTTAATATTTTATTCTGAGACAGAGCTGAGTAAGCTGCCTCACAGTCACCCTAGTAGTCCAGGCAGGCCTTGAACCTGCAATCTCCATGCCCCAGCGTCTCAAGGAACAGGAATGAAGACCTGTACTAACAGGTTCTGATTTTCCGCTGTCACTTATTCCCCTAAGGTTGCTGTGGGGATGAAGTCATGGCCAAGTCCTCAGAGTAGGCTCAAGTGCACTCAGCATCCTGCACTGAGGTATAGTCCATCTTCCTCATTACCTCCCACAGCTGAGCCTGCAGGAACATGGCTGCTCTGCCTGCCCCCTCCCCCACCGCCCCTCCTCCACCCCTTTTTCCTCTTCCCCCCCTCTCCTCCCTCCCTTCCCCACCCTTCCTCCTCTTACTGCCTCTTCCTCTCCTCCCCCACCCCCGTCTTGCTCCTGTCTTCCTTGGCCTCCTTTTCTCCCCTCCTCTTCCTCCCCCTCCCTTCCCATCCTCTCCCCCCCTCCCTTCCCATCCTCTCCCCCCTCCCTTTCCATCCTCTCTTCCCCCTCCCTTTCCATCACGTCTTTTCCTTGTTTCTCCTCTTCCTCAGGTTTCTCTTCCTCTCCTTGCTTCCCCCCACCTCCTCCCCCTCCCCTCCTCCCTCTTCCTCTTCCTTTCTCCTCCCCTCAAAAAGGGCTCCTAGGTATGTTTTCTGTACCTCTTAGCCTAGCTCCTCCCATACCCAGACTGGTTTCTGAGTACTCCCCCTCCTCCCCCCAGACAGGGTTTCTCTGTATCTTTGGAGGCTGTCCTGGCACTCACTCTGTAGACCAGGCTGGCCTCAAACTCACAGAGATCCACCTGCTTCTGCTCCCTGAGTGCTGGGATTGAAGGTGTGACCACCACTGCCCGGCTCTAAGCATCTGTTCTTGGGTGCCCCACACCTGTTTTGGGGTACCCCACACCTGGTCTCATCTTCCTTTCTCCCTGTGCCTTCTTCCCAAGGTCCCTGCCTGGAGATGGTCTGGAATAATGCCCAGTACCAAAGAAAAAGAAGCCATTGAAACAAAGTCCCTGTCACATTCAGCAACTGCATTCTGGTTAAAGGGGTCTGGGGGTGGTGACATATACAGGGCCTTTTTTTTTTTGTCACCAAAGGGGGTGAGTAAAGTCTGGAGGCAGGAAGGCCTGAATTTCTCTACATTCTGTCACTTGGCTATCTATCCACTGTGGGCAGGTCGCCTTTGAGCCTCAGTTATCTCTCTGTAAAATGGGTAGAACTGCAGGAGTGGCCTATGCCTGCAATGGCAGCTACTCAGGGGGCTGAGGAAGGAGAATGGATTGAGCCTACTAGGAATCCGAGATGATCCTGAACAAGAAAGCAGGATCCTGTCTGTCTCAAGCAGTATCAATAACGATAAAACAATAATGGTGACTATTAATGGGTGGGACGATACCTAACATCAGTGTCCTAGGGCCTGAGCATCTGGAGACAGAGTCAACTGACCTCTGTACTCCCCAGGACAAGAAGGAGCAGCGGACAGCCTGGAGGACAGCCAGCCACCGAGATGCCTGGGTGAGCAGGAAGCAAGCCCGCGGGGTAGTAGACACTTCCCAACGGCCCTTTGAAGGGGGTAGGAATGTGGAGATTCTCAGCCAACACAAACACTCGCTCCAAAAGAAGCCAGATCTTAGGGGAAGGGGAGGCTCCTGTCCCAAGAGCCTTTTTCCGGGGGTGTCTGGTCCCCAGTGATACATTCCCTCTTCAGTTCTGCCTAGCTCCCCAAACGCGCTTTAGAGAGAGATGGTCTTTACCGTCCCCGCTCGCAGAAAGTTCTGGCTTTGCAAGCAACAAATCCACCGTTACATAAACCAAGCCTAGCATTTTGCAAGTCCATCCTCCACTCCAGACGCCCAGCTTAAGAAAAAATTTCCCAACGACCCCCCCACCCCGCGAGGAAAGCCTGACAGGTGACCCCGAAGAAAAGTTTGCTGGCCTCTGGCCGAGAAGACCCCGCAGAGAGCGAGCTGCACTGCGGGAGCAGGTACCCCCAGATCGCTCTCAGAGAACCCTTCGAGGCAGGGGTCCCAGCGAGAACTGGGCACTTTGGGGAGTTGTCACCCTGACCCAAGCTTCAGTCACTGAGGGTCCCCAGTCCTCCCCCGTGGTAGGCTGTACCCCGGCTCTGCGCCCCTCGGGCCCCTCGGGCTACCTGCGCGCCGATGGCCGTCATGCTGCGCCCTGGGCAGCTGCGCTGTTGCCTGGCCTAGCTGTCGCGCTCCGGCTGCGCTGCACTCGGCCGCGGGGCTGGCCCTCTCCTGGGGCGGGGCGCAAGTCAGGGGGCGGGGGCTTCGCGCTCACTATGCTGCTCGGGTGACGCTGACTCAGCGTCCTGGGTCCCAGGGACCGGGTACCCGGTGACCCGGCTCGTGATCCTCGATCCTCGCCTGGATGCAGATTCTTCGAGGGCTGGGAAATTTGGTTCCAGTCCAAGTTTGGAGGGCCGCGTGTCCCTAAGGAGCACCTGGGTACAAAAGGTGGAGGATCCCGCCAGGATTCTGGCTCCTACACAGGCTGTGTGACCTTGGACTGTTAGTTTAATGTCCCTGAGCCTTGGTTAATAAGTGAGATAATGTGTGATTGGCTGGGCTCTTGCAAGGCCTTTGTGACGAGTGAGTGGAACCTTCTGGGGCTACCACTTGCCTTAGTTTATTCTTTAAGGAGGATTCACAGCGTCATTGTCTCCTGATCCCCCCCCCCCCCCAGGGACTGTCAGCAAATATCAGGCCGGATGTGGTGGCAGACTCCTGTGATCCCAGCGTTTGAAAGGGCCGAGGCAGAGGGATTGCCTAGAGTTGAGGCCGGTCTGGGTTCCATGGTTAGTTCCAGGGCAGCTCCAGGGGGAGGAGGGGGATGGGAAGAAGGAACAGGAGAGAAGAAACGGGAAGGAAGAACAGGAGGGAGGTGAAGAGCTTTGTATAGCACACTCACGGCCCCGGGGTTCCTTTCCCCAAAGCCTAAGTAAATAGGAGGGGGGAAATGGTGTACAAAAATAATTTCACCTCAAAAGGATGGAAGGTGTGGTCTGGCAAGGGTCTCATCTAATGCTACCTACCTCCTCACCCGATGTGGGGAAGGGGGTGACTACGGTGAAACAAGATGCTGACTAAGAGATAGATTAGATGGATTAAGTCATGTCGCTTTTCCTGGCGAGCAGGCTGCTCTCTCTGGTTTATCTGGAGACATTGGACGTTGAAAGCACTACGCACACATCTCCCTGGAAGAGGCCCGGGGACAAACAGCAAGACACATTCATGCATGCATCTTCCATGTCCTTTCACCATCAGAGAAAACCCTAGCCAGTCCAGGGCCAGGCAGAGGGGGCATGGAGGCCTCTGCTTGCTGACTCTCGACTTCCTTTTCTGAGTGAGTGCCACCCCGGAGACTGGCAAACACACTGACCCCTCCCCAGAACTTCTGGCCAGTGGGACTGGGGTGGGACCTGTTGTGAGTGACCTTGGTGCTGCTAGCTCTGGGGCTGGGGACCTGAGCTAAGGCCAAGGCAGGTGGCCAAGTCCAGCCTTAGTCAGTGCTTCTCTTCCCCAGTCCAGGGTTCCAGAAGCCAGCATTCATCTCTCCGATGCTCTGGACTCAGAGGACGAGCTCACAGGGAAGCAGGACCCAGCCCTCCTCCCATCTGGGGGGCTGGCGATCCCTTCAAGCAGCTGTAGAGTATTGGGCCAGAGGGACCTGAGGTTGTCTGGAGTGAGCACCAGAAGGTGACAGGACACGGTGACTCAGCTTGTAGAGAGTCATGCACCAGGCCCCAGGTCCCATCCCCAGCACGGCAAGATGGCTGTCATGGTATAGGGGCCTGTAACCACAGCACTTGGGACGTGGAGACGTGAGGATGGGAAGCTTAGTCATTCTTGACTACACGCAAAGCTTACGGACAGCCTGGGCCACATGAGACCTTGTCTCAAAAAGGGTCAAAGGAAGGAGTTGTCCAGTTTCATAATCTGCACCCGTCTCGTGCCTTCTGAGCCCTCTAGATGGGCTGCGCATGTCTGTGGGCAGGGTGCCTGTTAGCTGCTGTTTATGAGAATAGAAAAGTCTTGAATCAGTTGAATTTAGAGTAGCATGCCTTGTCAGCAGGAAGGTCTAAAAAGCAGAAATGAGGAAGCATCTGTCCAGTTCCCAAAAGGAGCATGGAACAGAGGCCTGGAATCTGGGTGGGGCTTGGACCAAGATCTGACACCCTTGGCTTGAGGCACCCAGGGCACTCCCTCAGCACAAGCTTCCCGGTGACACAGTAGAGGCAAACACTGTCCTATCAGAAAAAAGATGTTTTAAAGAGAGACCCCTGTGCTTGTGGGGTAGCCCACGCCTCTAAAGCCCTGTGCTCTCAAGGCAGAGGCTTCCGTGAGATCTACACAGTGAGTTCTAGCTTGTCAAGGCTGCGTTCTTAGATCCTGTCTCAAAAACTGAGGTGGGAGGGGTAGAAAGAGAGCCTGGTGCCTTTTTCCCTTCGGCTGTCAGACATGGACCCCAGGGAATTGGAATTCCCCAGGAAGTCCGGGCTAGGGAAGGGAAGGGAAGGCTGATGCCGGGCACCAGAGAGAGTAGAGATTTGTCTCCAGGAAGAGTTTTACACAACCCTGGTAACTTGTTAGACTGAAGCTGAGACAACAGTGGATCAGTGTGTGTGTGTGGGGGGGGGGGGGAGAACCACACCTTGACCAGGCCTGCTTAGCTATGCACCCTTCTTGGCCTCTGTTCATACCTGGACTTCACATCAGGACCCTGGGGCTGGACTTTGGGGTCACTGAACATATTTATTTGCTCTCGTTTATTTCGCCCCGACTTGTCTAATTGGCCGCTTGAGGACCAGTGGCAGAGTCAGGCTTGGCAGGTTGCCAGGGTCCAGGCTGTGACTGTCACAACTACAGTAACAGCGGGTGTCCGGGTAATGGAGTCCATGGTGGACAGGGATGGCAGGGGGGGACAGGTGTTAGAGCCAGAGGCAGCGAGGACAACACGGTGGCCTTCCAGACAGCACAGAACCTCTTTTCCTTGGCACTCTCTGCCTTTTCTCCACATGGTCTGACAGGTTGAGCCTCTGCCTCCTAGTCATGAAGTTGGTCAGACTTAGGAAAAGGGAAAGGCATAAAAAGAGGGAGCCCCTGTCTCCCATCGTACCACTTTCATCTGGTGAGACCCAGGCACCGGTCCCTAAAGTTGCCGAGCGGGGTACGCATGCTTATTGGTGAATCAAGGAGCACTAACATCATTGGTTGGTCAACAAGGGCTGCCCCACAGCTCTCCCACTCAGCTTGGTCTTTATACACCTTCCCTCCTTAAAGAAGAGCCCAGAACACTCTTCTTTAAGACTTCACACCTGAGCAAGAGGTACAGCTAAGGGGAGAGGGCTTGCCTATCGTAGACACACGTGTGTGCAGGTCCTGACCTTCAGTTGCCAGCATCACAAATAAAACAAAACAGAGGGCTGGAGAGATGGTTCTGTTGGTAAAAGGCTTGCTTAGCAAGCACGGGGACATGAGTTCAATGCCCAGAACCCTCATAAAGAAGACTAGGCACTATGACATGCTTGTAATCCCAGCATTGGGGAGACAGAGACGGGTATCCAGCCCAGCCCGCTTGGTGAGTTCCAGGATTGTGAAAGAGCTGTCTCAACCCATATACTACATACACAGACAAACAAAAGAAGAGAGAGAGACAGTAAGGAAGGGAAAGAGGGAGGGAGGAAGGGAGAGAGGGAGGGAGGGAGGGAGAGAGGGAGGGAGGGAAGGGAGGGAGGGAACCAGTAAGATGGCTTATCAGGCTAAGACATTGGCTGCCAAGTCTTAGGAATGTCCAGACCCACATGGTGGAAGGAGAGACCCAACTCCTACAATTTGTCCTCTGTTCTGGCTAAAGCAAGTGTACACACATGCACAGATGCACATGTTCATATATGTACACACACATACACACAATAAATAAATAAAATGTAAGAGAAAGGAAGGGAGAAAAAATGAAATAAACGCTTTTTATCTAATATGTCACTCCTCCCTTTGACTCTGGGCGCAGGTACCCCCCGAGAAAGGACAAGGCCACCACGTCTACCACAGCTCTCGGGATCTTTCCCCTCCCTTGTCACACTCCCTCTTCCTTACAGTGTCAGCTCACTCTGTCCACAAGCAAATGTGCACAAAAATGTGTGAATCGGGACACCCGTCCCTTAAGAGAGGACACAGGCACGATTAAACTGAGCAAGGGAGGTTGGCTTTAAAGTCCAAAGGGACCTGGGGAAGACAGAGCCCTGAAACAAAAAGGCGGAGTGGCCTCTTCAGTTTCTCTTCCTTGTAAGGTGGGGACAGCAGAAAAACGCCGGTATCAATTTAGCATCGCATCACTCCGGTCATCCTTTTGAGCAAAAGGATTAATGCCGGGAGAAGCCTCATTATCTGGCCTGTTTTGGGAGTTGGGTTGTTTCTTTAATCCTTATTTCTCAGAATGCAGATAACGGGTTCATTGCAGGCAGGTGACCTGCAACTTGGGCAATTAATTAATTAATTAATTAAGCCGGGAGATGCCTCAGTCAGTAAGGTCTGAGCCAACGCCTTATTGTAGGCATGAAGATCTGAGTTTGTCCTTGTAATCCCAGGATCTGAAAGGAAGCGGGACCCTGGGGTTTGCTGGCAACTCAGTCTAACTTACTCAGTGATCTTCAGGCCAGAAAAAGATTCTTTAAAAAAAATAAAAAAGACAGGGTTGGGGGTAGGGGGTGGCACATGGCCAGATGGCTCAGTGGATAAAGCATTTACTTGCCTTGCAAATCTTGAGTTCAATCCCCAGAACCCATGTGAAGATTAAAGGAAAGATAGCGTGTGTGAAGTTGCTCATATGCACACTGTTGCATGAAGGCATCACACACACACACACACACACACACACACACACACACACACACACACACACACACACTCTTCCTGAACTGTAGAAATGATCCTTGAAACTATCTTCTTCCTGCCCCTGCCTCCCCAGCTGTACTGGCTAGTTTTATGTCCACTTGATGCAAGCTAGAGTCATCAGAGAGGAGGGAGCCTCAATTGAGAAAATGCCCCCATTCGATCCAGCTGTAGCAAGCCTGTAGGGTATTTTCTTAATTAGTGATTGGTGTGAGAGGCCTTGGTGGGTGGGGCCATCCCCGGCTGGTGATCCTGGGTTCTATAAGAGAGTGGGTTGAGCTAGTCAGGGAGAGCAAGGCAGTAAGTAGCACCCCCTCCTCGGCCTCTGCATCAGCTCCTGCTCTATGTGAGTTCCTGCCCTCACTGTTTTTTGATGGTGAACTGTTCTATAAAACCATGATGAAATAACCCTTTCCTCCCCGAGTTGCATCTGGCCATGTTATTTATCACAGCTGTAGTGACCCTAACTAAGACACCAATCTAGCCCCTATCTTCCCTGTCTTCCCTTACCCTTTGCTCTTTGGCCTTCTGGTTGCCCCGCCTCTGCCCACTGTAGAACCCTCCTCTCTCTAACATCCCTGTGTAGCACCTTTAACACCCTTTGGGCACCTTCATTTCCCCTTCCCAAGGCCCATGAGGCTGGAGGGACATTTTCCTTAGTCGTCTGGACCAGTTCCTCATGCTCAAGGCTCCAATTCCACCGCCTGCTCAGACCTGGAAGAGCTCTGCCTGCTCTCAGAGGCTCTGGACTGACTGCTCTCGGTGTGATAGGCCTCGGGGATGTCTGTGGGGCCTCCTTGACATGTGCAGCCAGAATAGTCCCTCCCCATCCCCAAATGTGCTACCTACTGCTTTTGTATATCAGTGTGTGTGCGTGCTTGCATGAGTGCCTGTGCGTCTCTGTGTCTGTGTGTGTGTGTCTCTGTGTCTGTGTGTGTGTGTGTCTGTGTGTGTGTGTGTGTGTGTGTGTCTGTGTGTGTGTGTGTGTGTCTCTGTGTTTGTGTGTGTGTCTGTGTGTTTGTGTGTGTGTGTTTGTGTGTGTGTGTGTGTCTGTGTGTGTGTGTTCTTGGGGATTAAATCGGGACCTTGTGCCTTGTACAGACTAAGAAAGTACTCTACCGTTGAGCTACGCCCACAGCCCCCCCTGTATAGTCTCAGTCCCCAGTTGAATATACTGAATGTTTCCTATCCCCCCCCCACTCCTTCCCTTCTTATCCTATTTTCCCATTTGCTTCCTTCCCTTCTCCCATTCCCTTCCTCTGTCTGTCTTCCTTTTATTTCCCTCCCCCTCTTCTTTCCCCCTCCCCCTCCTTTCCATCCTCATCCATCCTCCATCCTCGTCCATCCTCCTTCCCCCTGCTCTCCTCCTGTCCCGCCTCAGCTTCCTAACTAGCTGGGATTTCAGAGTGCACCGTAATACTTCCTCTTGCCTCCTCTAAGCACACCGAGATCCCTGAGCGATGGGACTTTGTCTCTGTCACTGTTCTGTCACTGTCCCCTGGAGAGCAGTCTGTGAACAAGGCCTGATGATGGACCAAAGAGCAAAGGTGTTCTGGGCAGAGTACTTTCCTCTGGGGCCTCAGTTTTCCATCCAGTGGTGTGTGACTTGTTTTTCAAGATAGGGTTTCTCTGTGTAGCCCTGGCTGTCCTAGAATTCATTCTGTTGACCAGCTGGCCTCAAACTAAGAGATCCACCAGCCTCTGCCTCCCAAGTGCTGGGACTAAGGCATGCACCACCACTGCAGGGTGATATATGACTTTTTTGCTGTTGTGAGGACCCGGGGAGACAGTCCATAAGAACTGTCAGCAGTCCCTTATATGTACAAGGGCCATATGATATTTATTGGTCATTCCCCTGGCCAGGGTGTTCATTGTCTGAAAGTCTTGTCCCCCAGAAACCTTGGATGAGAGAGTTGGGCCCATCTGCACTGAACATCAGTCTGGGGAGGCCATCTGGTCACTGGAGGGTTCCCCTTTAAGAAGTGGAGTGCATGGACTGAAGTTCTCTGAAGAAGTTTCTCTGCCTGACCTTGGCTGAGTGGAGCCCAGGTCAGCCAAGGGTGAGGGACGTTAATAATCGCAGCAATTGGGAGTCTGAGGCAGGAGAATGAATAGTTGGAAGACACCATCTCAGAGTTGTTGGGGGGGGGTAGAAAAATAGAGAGAGGAGGGGAGAGAAGAGAAGAGCGAGGAAGGAGAGATCCAATTTTAGAAGCTCTTTAGTGCCTTTCAGTAGCCACTTGCCAGGCTGACGACAGTGGTGCTCAGCTGACGGCACGTTTGCCTAGCATGCACAGGGCTAGGGTTCCACAGTCCCCACGCTGCATAAACTGTGTGGCGAACGCCCAGAGGGCTTGGTTATAGGCACACCCCACTTGCCCAAAGGCATCAAGGTGAGGCGGGCAGGCACATGCCAGAGGCACAGGGATCGGAAGGCGAAATCTAGGGATTTATTCTGGAGAGCTGTGGGTGTCTAGATTACTAACCCTCACTCTACTGGCCCTGGGCTCCTGGCCTCTTCCCAGGTGTCTGTGGTGTGTGACCTGGTAGACAGAGTTGTGCACACCTTCTTGCCTCTCCCCCTCCCTCTCCCGGTAGTTGACTTCTCCCAACCCCTGATCCCTGTAGGTAGTTCCCTTCCCTCCTCCTGGTGGTGCCCTTTGCCTCCCTGCTTTGAGCTCCAGCTCCGCATTCTGATCTCAACCTACCTGCAGGAACCTTATTGCAACACAGACACTTTTCATTGCATTCTAGCTGCTGGGAGCCCCGAGCTCTGGCTCCCCGCCCTGCCAGAGCCTTCCTCCCTGAGAAGTAGGCAGTAGTTGGTGGGGCTATGGGTGTGATGTGGGCCCTGTTTCCTCTTTTGTTATTTTAAGAGTGTGTGTGTGTGTGTGTGTGTGTGTGTGTGTGTGTGTGTGTGTGTGTGTGAGGGCGCAGGGGTATTCACTGTGTGTGCTTAAGGAGGGAGGCTGGAACACAATGCTGGATGTCATCCTCAGGAATCCTGTCCACCTCCTTTGAGACAGTGTCTGTCATTGGCCTTCAGCTCATTAATTAGCTTAGGCTTGGCTGGCCACCTCCCCAACCTTGCTGTCACAAGTGCAGGCCACCAAACCCAGCTCCTTAACACAGGTTCCGTCTGGGCTCAAACTCTAGCACTCATGCACAACCAACACTTTACACGCTGATAACCTCTCCCCGGGCCCTAGCATTTTTTTTTTTTTAATGCAAACTTAGAACCCTTACCTTGTCAGTGCATTCTGAAATAACCTGTATCTTGGGGGTGGGGGTATGGGAGCAATAAACAAATGCCCCAGGGTTATTCTATAGAGCAGACGGCCAGCTCATCACTTCCAGGAATGTGTCAGCGTTCTTCCCTTACCAGGAGCCCTGCAGGGTTAAAGGTCAAAGGGCCCAGGAAGCAAAACCAGGCCCAAGAGTTGGCCAATGAGAGTGGTGGTGGGAAACTGGGTAGGGCTTCGTCCAGACTCTGGAGAAGCCTGGGACATACCCCCACCCAATCTGTTACAACTGCACTTTACAAGGGAGGCAGGCCAGGTCCAGCAACCTAAGAGGAAGAGACGAGGGCTTTCCAGACACCTCACCTGGGAGGTTAGGGAGGTGCTCTTGGAAGGGCGGGGCAGCCTCTGGACCTTGGACTGGGTGTTTTGATTCCTGGTACTGGTTGCCTACCCTCTTCTGATTTTTTCCCCCCCTGGGGCTGGGGACCAAACTCTTGTTTGATCAGCCTTGTGCATGCTAGGCAAGTGTTCCACAACTGAGATACAGCCTCAGACCTTTCTATTTTACTTTATGTAAGGATGGATGGAGGGATGGATGAATGGAGGGATGAATAGATGGATTCAGGCTGTGTGTGTGTGTGTATGTGTGTGTGCTGGCGTCAAACCTATACCCTCTTCCATGCAGATGTGTTATTCCACTAAAGCTGTATCCCCCATCACATAAGCATGTGTGTGTGTGCGTATATGTGCACTTTTTACAAATCAGATGTATTTTACTTTATATATATATTGTTTACATATATATATATATATATATATATATCATACATACATACACACATGAGTTCTCCCTGTAGCACATATGTAGCACATATGTCCTGGTGCCTGAGGCAGTTAGAAGACTTTGGATTCCTTGGAACTAGAGTTAAGTTTGATTCAGAAATACAGTATGTGCCCTATGTCTTCTGTAAGAGCAGCAAGCTCTTTTAATCACTTAATCATCTCTCCAACTCCTGCATACAGAAAATATTTTTTCAAACAGGGTCTCTCTGTGTGGTCCTGGCTGTCCTAGAATTTACTGTGTTGACCTCAAACTCACAGAGATCTTCCTACCTCTGAGATTCTTCTGTTTTTATGCAGTGCTTGGGATTGAACCCATGTCTTCATGAGCGTTGGGTAAGCACTCTCCCTACTGAACTATGTCCTCAGCTCCCAGGGTGCCCATGGTCTCTGCATGGTCTGTCTCTCGCTCTGTCTGTGGCAGTGTGTAAGTTAACACAGTGATGGAAATAATGAATTGATTTAATGCTGCTCAGGTTTGCCTTAAACTCCTGGCTCAAAAATCATTGTATTCCAGCCCCCCGAGGAGCTAAGACTATGCCTAACCACAAAGTGTATTTAATTCAATTGTGAAAACTTATCAACTCAGAGGGTTTGATGCTGCACCCTGCATTTTAAACTTCTCTTAAAAAATAAGATCATTGGGGAGCTTGAGGATCACTTCTCTATTTTAGACAAATCCTGCCTTGAGAGGCCACCAGTCCTGCCTCAGGCTCTGTCTGCTCCCCTGGTTGTTGGCCTGGTGCTGAAGGGGTACATTATATATTTCCCAGAAGTACTAGGGGATCAAACTGGCCACTGTTCTAAATCTTCAGCCTGTCCACATTGCCCCTCTAGATAGAACCCCACTAAATTACCAGGCTTTATTTTCTCTCAGAGTCCTCCTGCCTCTGCTTCAGGCATGCTGGGTTTCCATGTGCGGTCTGGCACGCCTGGCTCAAAGATACAGAGTGTAAGCCCAGTTCAGTGATGAGGAGGATGTAAGATGGTCCAGCCTTGCTTATTTCAGGTGTCATTCCTTCCCATTCTGCTGATAGCTGCTTCCCCTGCTAGGCTGTGGTTCCTTGTAGCTGGTCTGTAGCCCTCCCATGCCCAACCCTCCCCAGCTCTGCCTCCCACATTTCCCACAACCGCCCTTACCCCTGCAGGCAGGCACCCTTCACTTCAGGAAGCCCATCCCTTGGGGCTTCTCCAAGTCTGAGTGATGGCTCAACATGGTACCATCTTAGTTAGAAACTCTCAAGTTGTATCTCAAAAAGTTGCTAAGAAACACCCCACTCTCGTTAAGGGCAACTCGGTGGATGACCTGTTAAGTAAAACCATCAGCCACACAGACGGTTAGCCGCATGCTTTCTCTGTAACTGGGGTTTCCAGTACACTTTCTAGAAAACGCCAGGGTTATGTCTGGGAAGGGAGAGAAGCAAAGTGGTCGTTGATTTTGCTCGGGCTTTGGCCCTGCTGCTGGTGACAGCCTTCGACCACGTGCCTGGGTGTCAGCCTTCTCTCTCTTCCCCTGTTCTGCCAAGCTTCCCCATCCTTCTACCCGACCTCACGGTCGCTCACTGTGTTCTTGGTGTTATGGACGTGGAGGTAGAAGTTCAAGGTCCCCCTGTGCTGGACAGCTAGTCGGAAGACAGCGTGGGCTTTGTGGTAAGAGCTTTTGCCTGCTGAGTCATCTTGCCAGCCTCAGCAAATGCTTTCATCTGTGTCCATCCTGTGGGACCACGCTACAAGCTTCCAAGTATACCACCCAGGCAGGTGGGTCCTCACCTGTGATGGTAAATAGTGACAGGACCTAGGATCCCTTTGGAAACAAACCTTTGAGCCCTGGGTATATCTGAGAAGGTGGTTGGAGGGGAGAGTCCCTCATGGTGGGGAGGCTGAGGAAGTAGGAAGTCAAAGGCAGCGTATTACATCGTTTGGAGAGGTGAGTGCCGTGTTCAACTCTAGTTTCCTTTTCATTAAATCCAGGATGCCTGCTCATGGATGGCACTACCCGCTGCTAAGTGGGTCTTCCCACACCTATGAATGAAGCCTGGAAACCTTCAGGTCCAGAGGGTTGTTCCTGTAGCAAGTTAAATCCCATCAAGCTGGTAACAAGGTTAACCATCGTAGCTCCTTCCCCTGGAAACTGGCATGTAAACTCCAAGTCCTAGACGCTTTGTGAGTTGCTGCGCGTGTGTGCATGTGTGTGCTCACATGTTTGTGTGTGCTTGTGTGTGCATGCACCCATGCACGTGTGTGTGTGTGTGTGTGTGTGTGTGTGTGTGTGTGTGTGTGTGTGTGTGTCCACGGGTACATAATGAAATCAAACTTTCTCTCGTCTACCAGTCTTTGTCATTTCCTCTTGTCCACCAGTCTTTCTGTCACTTTAATCCCCAGATTCCCCAGTAGCTGAAAGGGCGGAGGAAATGCTTCCTTGCCAGTGGTGGACAGACGTTTCCCATCCTCTTCCCCACATCCGAATTCTGCTTCCGGGTGACTTTCTTCTCTGACCTACAGCTCTTAGTCCAGGCTACTCCGTGGAATATCCTGAGTTCTTTATGCTTTTCCTCACTCTGCTTCCCTCCTCCCCTCCCCACTCCTACCCCTCCCCCCGCCCCCTGGAGTACTCTGTAAAGCATAAAATCCAGGGCCCCACTGCAAAGCTGAGAAGAACTGGGGCCCAGCAGGCCCCAGAACCCTACGCCGTCCAACATTCTCCAACTTTCTTCCACTGCTCTGAAACTCGTCTGGGAGTAAAACTAATGACCATGAAGTTGTTAGCGGCCGGCTTAACCCTATCTTCTAAGAGTTTGCTCTCCCACCCCCAATTGAACCCAGGGCCTCACACACGCAAAGAACACACATTTTTACTGCTGCACTCTACTCCCAGCCCAGGAAGGAAAAGCTAATGTGTAAAATCCTGCTGAGTGAGCTAGGGAAATGATTCAGTGGTTAAAACACACAACACACAAGAGTTAGGGCAGGACTTTCCATGCCCAGAACCACGTAAATGCCAGTACACGGGTGTGTCAACCCTCCTATGATTTCAGCCTTAAAGACAGAGCCAGGTGATCCCCAGAGCAAGCGGGCCAGCTAGGGAAACTAGCCTATCAGCCAGCTCTGGGTTTGATTGGGAGATCCAGCCTCTGTGAATAGCCACACAACATCCCCAGCACCCTCTGTGGAAGGAGAACCTCAGTCCAGGGGCTTCTCAGCAGGGTGGGTCCCCACCTGCACCCACATTCTTCACTTACCCCTCTGGGTGTCAGGAAAGGATTGTGTTGGTGTCGGTGCCTCTGAGAGAGGTTTCAGAATGCTTATCTCTGTGGGTGAGCAGAGGACCAGGAAATGCACACTCAAGGGGCTTCCTGGTGGACAGAGCAGACCGGGCAGTCCTCTGACCCCAGGTCCCTGGGCAGGATGTCAGGGCTGGGCCACTCTCCTTCAGCATGTCCCTCTCCTGAGACTGCTCCCTACAGAATGGTGCCAGCTGGGAGCAAAGTTGTGTGCGGGCAAAAGACGGGCACATCTCTGCAAATATCAACATCTGCCTCTTGTCATTCCCTCCCTGAGACTGCAGTCAATATATTCTCCCGGGGAAGCCAGGCAAACACTTAGCTAACAGTCCAATGTTATTTTAAGTGCCTTGGGGATGGGGCTGGGATGGGGGTGGGGTGGGGATGGGGGTGGGGTGAGAATGGGGGTGAAATGGGGAGGGGTGGGGATGGGGGTGGGATGGGGATGGGGGTGGGGGTGGGGTAGGAGTGGGGGTGGTGAGATAGTGGTGGTTCAGTCTATAAAAGTACCTGCCTCCCAAGCATGAGAACTTGAGTTCAGTCCCCAACATCCATATCAAAAAGTCAGGCTTGAGGTCTATACCTCTCTTGTCTGAGAGATGAGGAAGCAGAGATGGGAAGATCCTGGATGCTCACAGATCCCCCTGACTCAGGGAACTCCACATTCAGTGAGAGACCTTGTCTTAAAAAGTAAGGTCTATAGCAACTGTGGAAGACCCTGGCGCCCCAAATGTCACCCTCCAAACATACACCCACACACGTGTAGAGGCACTCCCTAACCCACCCACATACAGAATAAACACATAAATAAATAAAGTGACGGACCTGGTCCGGTACCCTCTTTTGCTTTTCCAGGACCATGCACCATTCTCTGTGAAAACCTGTGTGTTTGCCAACGCCACACAAGCTAGAGACATCTGAAAAGAGGGGACCCGAGGGACATTTTCTTGATTGGTGGGCGGTGTCATTCCTGGGC
This sequence comes from Cricetiscus sungorus, assembly GCA_030556225.1. Taxonomy (NCBI): domain Eukaryota; kingdom Metazoa; phylum Chordata; class Mammalia; order Rodentia; family Cricetidae; genus Cricetiscus; species Cricetiscus sungorus. The sequence continues at coordinate 18,769,344 of JANBXA010000367.1, read as the reverse complement.
AGGTGGTCCTTCAGCGTGTGAGAAAGCCAACCGAGGAGGCCAGAGAGTGCAAGGCGGTAAAGAGAGTTCTCGTGGCCTCTGCCTCCAGACTCCCGTCCTTCCTGTCCTGACTTCCCTAAAGGACGGACTTGTAAGCTGGGAACCAAACAAACAAACCCTTTCCTTCCCAAGCTAGTGATGGTCAGGGTTTCATCACAGCAGTAGCGAGCAGACGCGAACAGCGTGTGTCTTAGTTAGCTCTCTATCGCTGTAATGAATACGGTGTAATTACCGTGGCACATCTCGCGTCCTCACTGTAGGCACAGGAAGGCGCTGAGCCTTTTTGATGCTGTCTAGGGAAGCTGGAGCAGCTCATTACTGCTGATGGATTAAAGAATTGAAAGGCTTAAAGTAAGTGTTCCCAGAACCTTGAGGGTTGTGGTGGAACCACCATGTGACACAGGGGAAACTGGGGCCCCTCTTGAGGTTCTTAGTCTCAAAAAAAAAAAAAAAAAAAAAAAGAAGAAGAAGTTAAGAACAGATTCAAATGGAAGCTCCAGAGCAATTTGGTAGAGTTTAAAGAAAAAACACAGGACAGGTAAACTACAGGTCACAGCTTCTCAGAGAAGAGAGATAGAAAGCCAGCACAGAGGCTGTCCCGTGGTGGCGGGAAGTCACACAGGGAAGAGTCAGGAAGCCCAATGGACCAGGGAGTTTAGAGGAAGCTGTAGGCTCTGAAGGAAAGGATAAGGAGAAACCGTTATGCCTTTCTGACCCCAAAGGTGGGAGATTCTGCTGGACCAAGCGGCCTCTTGAAGGGGCTGCTGTAGGAGGTGGGAGTTCTGGCAAGAAAGGGCTTATCTGAAGGTGAACCTTGCTAGGGGCCCCTGATCCGGCCCACAGAGGCTGCATCGCCACCCAGAGATGGGTCCATTTACATCTTTGTCCAGGATGTTCAGCCACTCCTGTGCATGCACTTTTGATCTCATGTCCACAACTGAGTCCCTCATTCGCCTGCAGCCCTGGTCCCCCATTTTAAGCCTGGAAAGCCGTGAGGCAGAGTGGCATGCTGAAGATCCCATGGTAGGCGCACACCATCTTGCCACAGCCCCTGTCTGTGGTGACACGGGGCCCTGTAGGATGTCCCCATGTAGCAGGGGACAGTGATTTGGCTGCCATTCCCACTGCAGGGAAGGTAGAGTCAGAAAGGTCAGCAGAGACGCAGCTGGACACTGGGCTGAGACCCAGTGGGAGGACACTTGCGGGGAACTGGGAGGCCCTCTCTCCACACCCAGTACAAAGGCCTGAAACTCCTGTGTTCTAGGGACTTCTGTAAAGTCCCCTTCTTAGAGAAGTCTGGGTTTGGGGATGGGCATCAAGGAAATACTTAAGAATTCCCCCAAACAAAAATGTATTTTATTAGATTACAGAGGCTGAGTCAATGTTGAACTGCATTTTCCTGCATGGCCATCCAATGTTAATCTCTGCGTGTGTGTGTGTGTGTGTGTGTGTGTGTGTGTGTGTGTGTGTGTGTGTGTGTGTGTACTGGCCTTGAACTCACAAAGATCCGCCTGCCTCTGCCTCCCGAGAGTGCTGGGACTAAAGGCGAGCTCCACCAGCGTCCGGAGGATCTGATGTGTATTTGATTTTGAATTAATTTTTGGCAGCTGCTCAGAACATTTTACTTTTGTCCATTTTTTGTTACCTCCATATTCAGGCAAGGGATCCCATATGGAGTTGTGACCCACAGATTTAAGAAGTCGGTTTTTTAATACATTATTATACAGTAGCCACCACGCAGAGGACACTCCACCAGGGCGGCCCAAATTCTGCCAGAATCCATCTGATACGTCACCGCTTAGGAACCAGTTGGAGAGCGTTGCTCCCTCCTTCCTTCCCTTCTGCTGGTGTAGACCTCAGTATCTACAGCTTGATGGGCTGTGGACACTGTGGACTCTCAGACTCCGAGTCTGGTCTGGTGGCTTCCTCCGTGGGCTAGCATTGTCCTTAGAGATATGGTCTATCTGCTGCTCCTTCCTCTCCGTGTTCCCCCAGCTGACAACCCAGGATCCCGCCTCTTGCTGTCTTACTTTAGCCTTGATCCTTTGTAGCCAGAGGCTGGGGATCACTACAAGAGCCAGTTTAGGATGTGCCTAGAGGAACAGGGGACGCTGTCCTGGAAGCAGCTGAACCTCGCTATTAATCTTTGTGTTCCAGTACTGGATTGGGTGGGTGGTACACGCAGTGTTCAGTAAGAGCTCCATGAATGAATGAATGAATGAATGAGTGAGTGAGTGAGTGAATGAATGAGTGATGATGAGCATAAAAATACCTGGAAAGACAGGGGAAATACCTCACCTGTCCTCAGGGTTAGTCCCTGGGTCCCTCTTTCGTATGCTAAGGTGAAAGTCCTGCACAGGCCTCGTAGATTAAAGCAGGAGGGCTCATAATCAGAAGACCTTTGACCTGCACTGTGGATCTGTGTCGGTTCCAAGCACACTGACACTGTCATCTCTCCTGCGCTCTCTGCCCCCGAGTCTGGGGGTGGGAGGCGGGGCTGTAGCTCAAAAGTGCTAGACTTCTTCCCATGGGGCAGTTGTGTGGACAGAAACGAAGCCAAGTTTCGGGGACACGGGAAGGACAGAATTCCCTCACGAGGAGGAGTCTGCTTGAAGCCTGTCATGATTTGGGAAGAAGGCTTCAGGCCTTTTCCCTTTCCAGATGTGCAGCTGCGGTTGTCCAGAACACTCACAGCGCTCCAATGCAGGGTAGCATATGCGTCCTAAGCCTCGTGTGCAACCTTGTGACTCCTGGCTTACCTTATCACCTCTGGAGACACCCTGTAGTCTTAGTTATCAAACAAAACAAAGCAAAGCAAAACAAGACAAAAACGGACTCGAGACAGGGGAGAGCAGGGTCTCTTAGAATCCCAAAGAGCAATGGAATTCCAAGTTTGCAAACCCCCTGCATACTGTCATCACTAAGACACTCAACTACGACTCTGAGAAGTCTACACCCGTACTCCTGGAGTGCATTTGTCCCTGTCTCAGTGCCTTGCCTTTTCTTTTTTCCATATGTCTGTCTGTCTGTCTGTCTGCCGCGTGTGTATTTGTGTGCACATACACATATGTGTGGTTCGTGTGCACATGTGGATAGGGAGGTCAAAGGTTGATGACAGGTATCTTCTTTAATTAAGTTTCGACCTTAATTTTTTGAAACGGGAATTCTGGAGAGTCCCCTAGTTCATGAGCAGCACTGGCTTTTTAAGTAGGCTCGAGAGATCCACACTCAGGTCCTTGGATATGCAGCGAACGCTTTACCAGTTGAGCCGTGTCTGCCATTATCTGTCTATCTGCACCTAACAAACTTCATCTCTGCTTCATGCTGGCTCATTCTGAGATCCCTTTCTGCAGGGGAGGCATGGATCTGGCTTCTCCTGCGGGGAGGTCCTTAAAAGATTACCTCCTAGGCTGCTGAGAGCAGTGGTGGGCTAAGCCTCCACACTTGTTAATACTGACGGTGGCTTTGGGCTAGAGACCCAGGGAAGTGGCAGAATGCAGAACTTAGCATCTCAGACTTGAGTGTGCATCAAAATCCCAGGGGGGGGCTTCCAAACCCAGACGGATGGCTCAGTGGTTAGAACACTCACTGCTCCTGCAGAGGACCTGACTTCAGCTCCCAGCACCCATGTGGGATACCTCACAACCACATGTAATTCCAGTTCCAGTCACCAGCACACATGTGTACAAACCCATATTCACACACATAAAAATAGCCGGGCGGTGGTGGCGCACGCCTTTAGTCCCAGCACTCGTGAGGCAGGCAGATGGATCTCTGTGAGTTCCAGGCCAGCCTGGTCTACGGAGTGAGTTCCAGGACAACCAAGGCAATACTGAGAAACTGGCTGGAAAAAAAACAAAAACAAGAAAGAAAGAAGAGAGAGAGAGACAGACAGACAGACAGACAGGCTTGGGCTTGCACATACGTGTATGTGTAGAACACTTGTCACAGTAGCTGGCCTTCAGTCCTGGCGGTAGGAGCTTGAGTCAGGGCTCCTCACTTTGTGTCCAATATCACAGAGCAAAGAGGCTAAAGCTCTGCTTGTTTCCTAATTCAGCCCAGGGAATGAGCCACCCACAATGGGCAGGCCTTGCTACCTCAGTTGATCTAATGAAAATAATCCACAAGAAGCATGGCCGGAGGACCATTTTTCAGGTGACTGATTACACAGCCTATCAAATTGACAATTGCTATGAACCATCACAGCTCACAAAGCAGATCGTTCCACTTACCAAACCTGCTCTGGCTCCTTCCTTTATTCCATTTTTTTTTTTTTTCCCTGCTGTCTGTCCTCCATAAAGTTAACTGTTCTGTTCTGCCATAGGCAATCACGAAGGCCCCTCACCCTTAGTAACCGGAAGGAGAGCTCGGAAGCTCAGATGTCATCTATGCTCTGTGCAACACATTAAGGGATGACTCTCTCCGACTTTCCTGGTGGGGCATGCGTGTTCACAAATTAGATCAAATTTCAGGCTCTACATTTAGAGAAAGGACAACACAGATTGCAAAAGTCTGATAGGTGCTGACTGGTGAAGCCAGCGACTGGGTAACCAAAGCGAACGCGCGCCCTCTGGCGTCCAGAAGCCCAAAGTGCAGCGCGTGCCATGCTGGCTGGCGGGAGCCTCAGGCTTGCATCTGCCCAGGAGGGTAGGTACCAATGATGAAGCGTGGAGAACTAGAACGTAACGGAGTTATGGTATCGTTTAGTTTAAGAGAGATTTCTATACAGACCTAGTCTTTGCAGAGTCAAGACGTCAGAACTCCTCTCTCTCACCTCTCTTTACTCTCTTTAGCGGGGGCAGGGAGGGGGGTGGCAGAAGGTGACAATCCGGACTATTCAGCTCTTCCAGAAATCCTTTACTGATATGTGGGTGGCTGCTTTCAGGGCTCTGACCCGCTAAGCCTTCTCCGGAGTCAACATTAAGCGATGAGCATTAGCGGGTGGGAGAGCGGGTGGAAGGGAAGGGGAAATCCAGAAAGCGGAGGCTTTCTTTTTTTTTTTTTTTTACCCCTGCCCTCATTGAACATCCGTTTACACAGCCCCGTGCTTTGCGTAGCCCTGGCTTTTCATTCCTGCAGCTGCTTCCCCTGGGAGTCCTTCTTCATCAGACTAGGTTGGTTCCCAAGGTGGTTCTGAGTCCACCGTATTGGATCTTGGTAAGGCCTGAGCCCTCGATGCCTCTTCCTCCTCTTCAGTAAGGACCTTCAACAGCACCCCCAGGTTCGTTCAGGTGTTCAGAAGCAGGAAACGGGCAACCTGGTTGGCCCAGCCCCCTTCCCCAGCCGCCCTAATGGCTTGCTCTCCGGAGACTTAACTACCCCACCCGAAGATGCTGGGGTTTGTTTATGGCCTCATCGCCACCCTGCCTGATTCCCTCTGAGTCTCCTTAATGACTCCTTTCTGCTGTGGCCCGAACATACTCCTTAGAGCCGACTGTAAATATGTCATCTTCCAAATTAAAATGTGATTAAGCATTTAGTGTGTGTGTGTGTGTGTGTGTGTGTGTGTGTGTGTGTGCGCGCGCGCCCACACATGTGGAAGTCAGAGGACCATTTGCAGGCGTTAGTTCCCGCCTTCTGCCATGTGGGTCCGAGGGATTGTTTGGTGAGAGTCAGGCTTGGCAGCAGGCATCTTTATCCACTGGACCACCTAGCTGGCCCCTAACTGTGTTCTCTTTATGCAGTCTCTGATGTGCAATGATGCGTTGGCCTTAGTCTTCCAAGTTTCCATTCTTTCTTTTTCCTCTGTGCTGCCGATGGTACCTCAGGATTGCATACGGACTATACTCTAAACCTGATGCTCTTTTGTTCTGGGATTTTGACCCTCCTGCCTCCACCTGCCTAGCACTGGGAGTATAGGTATCATATGGCACCGTGTCCAGTTTACGTAGTGGAACCAGGAGCTTCATGCATGCTAGGCCAACACTCTACCCACAGAGCTGCACCCCACCCTCAAGCTTCCTTTTAGATCTCTGCTCTAACTGCGTGTCACTGTCGTTGCTGTAACAGAGCAGTCATAGGTGGTGTGTGAGAGTGTGCCTACATGTTAAAAAAGCTTGATGTAGATGTATAAAAGCAGGCACTGAGCTCTCGTTTCTGGTTCCTGGCCTCGAATACTGAAGTTTCAAGGAATTATTATTCAGTAGAAAGCTGAATTTCTACTTTCGTAATTTGATCCTTCCCTGGCTGTATAAGATGATCTTCATTCTTAGAGTGGAACACTGCAACCCTCTAATCAACTGCATAGTCACCATTGTGAATGCAGACATGCCACAGTGTGCTGGATGCTTAGCTGTGGTGTTTGATGATGAGATATCGCCGATCCATTTCTACCGGTACTTTCATCTTTTGATGGGGGCCAGGACCTCAGACTCACCATACAGGTGAAGGTGACACTGAGCTTTTGACCCCCTGCCCTCACGTCTCAGGTCCTGGGGCTGCTTGTGTGTGCTGCTATGCATGGTTTATAGTGCGAGAGAATGAGAGAAAGCTTTGTGAATGATAGAAAGCATTCTACTAACTGAGCCACATCGACACATCGGGGTTCTTTAGGCAGGAGTGTGTGTCCTTTGAAGGGGACAGACTGAGGAAGCCAACAAGGAGATGTGCTAATTGCACTTGGTATTTACAGCTCCATGACAGAGAAGTGTCTGTAGGGGTGTGTAGAGTGAGAAGTGTCTGTAGGGGTGTATAGAGTGAGAAGTGTCTGTAGGGGTGTGTAGAGTGAGAAGTGTCTGTAGGGGTGTGTAGGGTGAGGGGAATCTATGGAGTGATGGAGAGTTTCGACAGTCCTCAAGAACGCAGGATTTTGGTGGAGCGGGAAGAGGAGAACCAGAGAAGCAGGGCCCTTGCAGTCTTCCTGGAGATCTCAGGACTCAGCAGGAATCTGTTTCCAACTAGCAAAAGAAGAGGTTCTGCATGTTAGCCTGGCTGCAGGAATTTGAGCAAGGTTGCTTTGGGCTGGAACCATTAGAGAGTAGTGTTGTTCTTTTCCTGACCTCAAGAGGGCGCTCCAATGCTCCTGTTGAAGGTTTTTGTTTTTTATGCAGGCTGATAAAGGTCATTTCAGACTCCTTTGAAAGTGAAATTTTGCTGGTTATCTCCTCTCTGGGTCTTGTTTTCTCTCTTCATGTCGCTGGCACAGTCAGAGGGACTTTGGCTTACAGTTTCAGACGCTTCCATTCAGGTATTTGGTCCTGTGGCTTTTTGGACATGTAGTGGAGGAGAGGAAAGAAGGAAGGGGAGGGGAGAGAGGAGGAGCCAGGATTTCAGTTAGCCTCTTGGCTAATGGCATTATATTCTACCAAGAGGTCATACAACCCTGGGCTCTTCTGGTTCCTAATAGTGCACGTGTCGACCAAAGAAACAATAGACATGTTCGCAATTACAAGCACTGATTGAAAACGTACATGCTTAAGATTATGGGGAAGTGTACTGATGTCCATACATTACTTTGAAATGTATGAAAGTGCACTCAGCTTTCTGGAAGGTTAATGGGATGGATAAAGGGTTTGATGTGTCACATACTGCCCGGGATACGAGTCTACTGCGTGGGTACATGTGCAAGCCTGAAGACCGCAGTTTAGTCCTCCGGAGCCCATGTTAAAAGCCGTCTGTGATGGTGCACACTGGAAATCCCAGCTTTGAAAGGGTAGGAGCAGGAGGATCCACACTGATCAAAACAGATCTGGGAGCAGCTAAAGTAAGGCTTTCCGTTCTGGCCCCTGCTCAGCGCCCATCTTTTGCAGCCCCTCAAACCCCTTGTGGCTCTCTGCTGGATGGTGGCTTTCTCCTCTCTCAGCTCTGAGTACGGCCCCAGATGACTCACAGTCTGGCCACAGGAGCCCTTCCTGTTCCTTTCTGAAGATCTGAGTCCTGATGAGTCCTGATGATGGCTTGAAGGCCTGCTTCCTCAAACACTGAGTGCCACATTCACCCCACCTGGGGATGGGGAGGTGGGGGATGGGGAGTGGGGGTTGGAAGGCTCAGTTCACACTCCCACTGGCCCCAGAGGGTGCTTGGTAACACCATCCCCCTCCCCACTTCTCCCCTCTTCCCCCCTCCCCTCCCTGCTGCCCGCCCCCCCCCCCCCCCCCCCACCCCACACACACAGAGGATGTGGTGACTGGAACACATCTGACTTGCTGTCCCTGGGCACAGTTAGATTTAAGAGCAGGGCTGGACCTAAGAGTCTGCAGGGAGAGGTGGGGGTGGTGGGAGTGGGGGGTGTGGGGTGGTGGGAGTGGGGGGTGTGGTTCAGCGTGAGGGAGAGGGAGGGGGAGTCAATGGTCAAACTTTTCATTTTCAAGGAAGCCTGAAGTAGTAAACTACCACACTTGTCTGCTAAGCTATGAAAATATAATCACTCTAAAAATGATAGCTCAAGTTAGCAAAGACACGTTAACATTTAATACATTAAATGGGATGGGGGCGTAGCTCAGTTGGTAGAGTGCTTGCCCAGCATGCTAGAAACCCTGGGTTTAGTCCTGTAGCACTGAATAAGCTCTAGGCATGCCCATACTCCCAGGACGCAGAAGGTAAGAGCAGGATCAAAAATTCCAAGTCATCCTCAGCTACAGAGTAAATTGGAAGCCGGCCTGGGCTACATCAGACTCTGTCTCAAAACTCCAAAACAAACAACAAATCCACTTGCAAGACCTTGTGTTTATTAAAAACAACAACAAGCCAGGCCTTGGTGGCACATGCCTTTAATCCCGGCACTCCAGCACTAAGGAGGCAGAGGCAGGCAGATCTCTGTGAGTTCAAGGCCAGCCTGGTGTACAGAGCGAGCTCCAGGACAGGCTCCAAAGCTACACAGAGAAACCCTGTCTCGAAAAATCAAAAATCAAAACAAAACAAAGCAAAAAGAAAAAGAAAAACAAAAAAAAAACCCCAAACTAAGAAAGTTGGGGGTGGGGCAGAAATGGGCAGGTGACTGGGGCTGGTTATCCAGCCAGCCTAGCTGAATCAATGGGGGGAACCATTGCATTCCAGGCCAGTGAGAGACCCTGTCTCAAAACACAAGGAGGACATTCGACAGTGTCCTGGAGAACGGCACCTGAAACTGGCGTCTGGCCTCCACATGCGTGTACATACATGTGGACATGAACATTCACGCACACATGCATCCACAGACCCCCACACAAAGGTGATGCCAGGCTCTCTGTCTTCAAAGCCACCGGCTCTCACTTGGACACTGGCTTGTTCGTCTTTGCCTGCTGCTTCCACACCTTGTGATTACATTCTGGACTATTTGGAAACATCTTTAGGGAGACCATTATTTTGCTGACCATGGACTTTGAAAAGGCGCTCCTGTTTGTTTTTTCTCCCTCCTTCCTTCTTCCTTCAGAGGACTTGTGGTATTCCCATGTCGGTGCTTAGTTCCGGGGAGGGGCCGCCTCCCAGAACCCCCCTTTTGGCAGAGTCATGCAAGTATGATGACCTGAGCTGCACTGGCCAAATCTACATTTAAAAAGCTGGTTACATGAGTGATAAGAGCTTGGAATCTCAGAGCTGAGGAGGAGACAGCAGGACCTTGGGGCTCACTGGCTAGCTAGTGTAGCTGAATCTGAGAGAGACCTTGATTCAGAAAAAGTGGAGAGTGGGCTGAGAAAGATACCAGAGGTTGACCCTTGGCGTCTGTGTGCACATGCATATACACACATGAACACCACATGAAACAAATACAAAATATTTATATTTGCAAAAATATGTATAGATATTTGACACACATACAAAAAAAAAAAAAGTTAAAGGAAAGAAAAGAAAAAAGAAGTCATTACGAGTGGAGCCCAGGAAGCACCTTGCACTCGGGGGATGGTGCTTGTTTTCCTTCTGTCGCTGTAATAAAAAGACTTGGCAGACCTGTGGTGGACAAGAGAGCTAACCCTGCCCCTCACCAAATGCAGAGCTAGGGAGAGCGGTCCCTGCATCTCACCTGGGCAACCCAGTAGAGCTGGCCCTGGTGGTGCTGCTGTGGGTGAGCTGACCCCAAGGGCTTGAGAGCAAAACCGTCAGCCCCGCCCCTTGCTATCAGGTGGGGATGGGGGAGCAGTACCGGAGAGCTCTCCCTGGTGTTGAGACTGAAGGAGACCCGGTGGGCTAACCAACCCAGCAACCACCCAAACCCAGAACCAGAACCATGGTTTGGCCCATCCCATCATCTGACCCATCTGCGATCTGCTGGAGCATGTGAAGGGGCGGGTCTTGCAGAACGGAAGTTACAGGATCTCCATGACACAGGATATCCAAGAGGAGTCTCAGTGAAGGTCCAGCATTGACAGTGTAGCAGAAACCAAAGACCTCAAAGCAGACCAACGACTCAACGAACGCTTGCAAGTAACAATACGCGGATTAATGGACTAAAGGTCTGTGCGACTCACCGTGTCACCCTACAGCTCCCACGAGGTGATTCTTCTTTTCTTAAATTTTACCTTGTTTTATCCTAGGGCTGAGGTTGGAAGGGTAGAGGGCAGGCGTGAATGGATGGGGAGATGAGTGGCATCGAGATGAATTATGGGAAATCCACAGAGAATCAACAAGACGCTAAATTTGAAAACACACACACACACACACACACACACACCTGGCAGAAGTGTTGTGGGAGGAGGGTTACTTGGCTCTCAGTTCCAGGTTACGTCCCATCACTAGGGGAAGTCGAGTCAGCAGGGATTTGAAGCAGATGGCCACTTTCCCTCCACAGTAAAGAGGAGACAGCAAAGAGGAAGGCATGTTTGCAGACAATCCAGTCTCTCAGACCATAGAGTGGCACTACCTACAGTGGGCAGAGTCTTCCCAGCTCAGTTACCATCATCAAGACACACCTCCTCAGGCAACGTCCGCCCCCCCAGACATCCTTCTTTGAGACTCTTCCTGTGATCCTGTGTGTGATTCTAGATTGTGTGGCACTGACAAACCATTACAGTGATGCTGTGTGGCCAGCTCCGGAGACGCACTCACCCGTCTCCAGCTCACATGTGTCTAGCTGCTGGTGGCTGTGTCAGGCTCGCCTGGGATCAGCTGGAGTTGACTGCACTGCAGCTTAGTTTCCAGTGCATTTTCTGTCGTGTACCCAGCAGCAGCAGCTGGTACCTGCGCTCGCTGTGGATGCCCTGAGCTGGGCTACTCCAATTTGCCCCCATTTTCATGTGGTCTTTGTCCTGTCTCTCTGCCCATAGGTCTCTGGCTGTTGAGCTAGGCTCCACCTTGAACCCAGGTTGATCTTACCTCAGTACCTTTCCTTTATGCTTGCAAAGACCCGAGAGAAACCCCATCCTCACCCATGCCTCACTTCCAATAGTTCAGTTATCTGCACACAATTGCCCAAAATGCCAAATGAAACTCATAGAAGTCAGTGAAGGGTAGCATGGCAAAGTCACACACAGTCCCCCTTGGGATCCGATGCCTGATCAGAATCCAAAGGCAAAGCTCTAGGAAAACCTGCCTTACTGGTGGTGACCTCTCTGGCCCGGTCCTCAACTTCAATACCTGTAATTTAAGAACCTAAAATCATCTGGCTGTTTAAGGCATCTGTTTACACTATTCCAACCGCCCAGGGGGCTTTCATGGGACACTAACCTCCTCAGCACAGTTTAAAAAATATTTATTTCTATTATTTTAAAGGTGTGCGGGGTGTTGGTGGTGTACGCTTTTGCTCTCAGCACTCGGGAGGCAGAGGCAGGCGGATCTCAGTGAGTTCGAGGCCAGCCTGGTCTACAGAGCTAGTTGTGGGACAGGCTCCAAAGCTACAGAGAAACCCTGTCTCGAAAAACAACAAACAAATAAACACAAAAAGGTGTGTGTAGGTGCCGCAGCACATGCGGAGGTCAGAGGACAACTGTAGGTGGGTGGAACCCTCCACCTTGTTTGGAACAGGGCCTCTTGTTTTCACTGTGTACCCTAGCACCCGAGGCTGGCCCGTGGACAGCGCCCAGGGATCTCCCTGTCTCTGCTCTCTGTTTGAGCACTGCGATAGCCCTGGCTGAACTCAGGTTGTGTTGCTTGCACAGCAAGTGCACAGCTACCGAGCTTCCCCACCTCCCAGCCCTCTCAACTCCACCTTGTTGAAGAACCCAAGGCTCCCTGAGGTGGCATGATTGGTCCCATATCTCATTGGATGGCTGTCGAACTGAAGCGCCCTGACTTACAGTCCAGTGACACGTCCACGTCCCTTGGAGATGCTTGTCTCCAGACTTCTGGATCTTGGAGCCATTTCGGTGTAGGGAGGACATCTTTGATCAACCCACACTTGCTTGTTCTGGAGTTCTGCCAAGGTGAGGCACGGCACTGTGGCGCCAGGCCAGGATCTGTGTTACTCCAGAAGCCCAGAAGAACCCTGAGGGGAAGCTATTGCTGATACCTGAGGATGCCAAGTAAATACCAGTAGGACTGTTCTCTAGTGTGTGTAGTGTGGTGGCGGCGGCGTCGGGGGACGAGAGAGAAGGCGATGATGACACACACACCTGCTCAGCCTGGGAATCACCTTAAAAAGCACGTTTAAAAAGCTGGCTCACCCGGGCCCCCTCTATGGAACTCATGGAGCTTCCTTTGCAAGCTTGGTCTCAGGAAAGGATTTAGCTCCTGGGAGCACAAGACGTTATCCTTCTTGTCCTCAGACAATCTGTGGAGAGACACAGCTCTGAGGTGTGGCTGGTGGTCACGAGAGGGGACAGGACAGAGGGAGATGTGGAGGAGGTAAAAACGCGCCCGTACTGTGCAGGGGTGAGGATGTGAGTCTGACCCTAAAACGACACAAAAGCCTGGGTAGCAGGTCTGGGATCACAACACTCTCACAGAGGCAGAGGATCCCCAGAAGCCCCAGGGCCACCTAGCCTGGCAGACAGAAGAGGAAGAAGAGAGGAGGCACTGTCCCAAGCACAGGGAGAGGTGCTGATGGGCACAAGGGTTTCTTCTGCCTCCCACGTGCGGCCCAAGTGTACCGCTTGCCTGAATGCACACTCGAACGCGAGCACACACACAATAAATAAGCCAACGTTTCCAAACTTTTTTTTTTTTTTTTTTTAAAGAGAAGGCTCAGTGAGTAAAATGTTTGCTGAGCCAGCATGAGACCTCACATAAGAAGCCCTGTGTGGCAGGTGGATCCTGGGAACTCGGTGACCAGCTAGTTTAGTGGGGAAAGGTAAATTCCAGGTCACCGAGAGACCCTGTCTCAAAAATACAAGGTAGCGATAGAGGGGGCCAACCCCCCCCCCCGGCCCACCACTGGGTAGGCTGGGGGTGGAAAACTCCACAAGTAAAGCAACTCATACTTTTTAGGTTAACTAATGTATGATTACACTTTGCTATTTCATTGGTTATTGTCTTTTGATGTGTATGCTCCATACATGAAGCCAGATGCACATACAAAGGAAAAATAGTGCGCACACAGTTTGGTACTCAGTAGCCTCAGGCATGTCTACAACATTTTGGAGTACGTTCCCCCAGAAGAAGTTCTCTATAATGGGGTGCACTCCCCACACCCAAGGAGGCAAGAACCAGAATGAACCCTACCAGGTCCTCAGTACACAAAGGCCACTGGCAAGAGGCCACGGAAATGGTGACCCCAGAGGCCTGGGATCTCTGACTTTTCATTTCCACAGGATGGTTCCTCCCCATCCCCGGAGGAGCACTGTCGAGAGTTCAGAAGGCAGCTCTGGAGCCGTGTAACTGTAGTGTCAGGCCTGAGGGCTCCCTCATCTGGAAGGACAAGGGCAGGTGGCCTGCAGCCCCAGCTACCTCACAAGCCAGTCAGAAGGCTGCCCAGTGCTCCTTATCCACCAGCTGATGGCCGTGAGCCCCAGGCCTAAGGCCTCCTGGGTTCCCAGGACTGTAGATTCGGAGGTTGGTAGTTGAAAGCTGGTGGAACACAAGGAGTCTTGATGGTGACAGCTCCTTGTCGGAAGCCTCGTCAACTCCATGCTGGAGTTTGCTGAGGTGAGCCTTGAGCCAAGCCTGAATGGAGAGGGACATCTTGCGCTTTGTTTCAGGGTGTTTCCCCTGTTACAGCAGGTCTCCCCGCCGGCCTCCCGGTCCTGCAGCCACGTGGGCCCACAGCCGCGCCAGCCCCAAATAACACTCAGAGACTCTGTATTTGATACAATCCTGTTGGCCAGTTACCATTATTGTTTATAGGCTAGCTCTGTCTTAATCATTAACCCATTTCTACTTATCTAAGTATTTCCACGTGGTTGTCTTAACGGGGAGCCGTGCTGCAAGCGTCCTGCTCCTTCCCAGGGCTACATCTTGACTCCACCTACTACTTCCTCTTCCTCCTCCTAGTCTCCTAGCCCCACCTATCTAGTTTTCTATTGGCCACAGGGCTTTATTAACAGTATGAGAAACATATATACAGAATAACATCTCCCATCATCTCCTCCTTTCTGTCTAAAGTAAAAGAAGGGGTTTAACCTTAACATAGCAAAATATACCATACAACAACAGTTAACAATATTTAGTCCATTAACATTTTGTAAGACTTAAAGAAAATATCATCTATCCTATCTTTGTGAGTCTAAAGTCCTATATGTAACTTATCTTTAATCCTAACTAAGGAAAACTATAACCATAACTATCTGTCTTCAACTCCATCAAAGACCACAGAAGGACAATATATAAACTCTAGAAATGACAGAGACAACTTATTGCCTGGTAAGTCACCCGAAGTTCTTCTGTAATGTTCCATCTTCAGCCCATAGGCCATAGTGTGTGTCCAGACTCCTCAACAAGGCAGGAAACTTTTCTCTGTGTCCTGTAGACTGTCTGGCTGTCTGGCAGCCTCTTCCATGAAACAGGAATCCTGTAGCAATGTCCATCTTGTTTCAGCAGTCACCTTTTTGTGGGTCCTGCATGTCCAGTTTCTACAACATAAAGTCAAACCGTCTAGACAAGAGAAGTACCTTGCTCAAATGGCTAGTCTTGCCATATTAGAAGCAAACTCCATAATGTGTTTCTTCAATGTCCATCTTCCTTTCTTCTGTAGGTGGTGTTACCAGGAGCAGTTGTGCCTCACTGTCAAGAAAAACCCTAAACCATTTTAAAGGCCATATTCTGTAGGTCTTTGAAAGGTTTGAAGAATGCCTATTCATCTCAAATACATCTCTGCATATCTAGAAATCCTAATTAACTTAACTCCAAGTTTTGACTCTCATAGGTAACTCTCTATAATCTGTACTAAATTATACATTACATTTCCCAATGAGCTATATAAACACAATACCTAAACAAGAGGAGAAATATACATATCACAAAATTGACCTTAAATTGTATCAATAAAAGAAAATCCATTTCAAAGCAAAGTATTCATATCTATACCATAATTCCCTTTTTACCTTTAAAAAGATTATTTGTGGTTATAGCCATTTATAACCAAGTCCATTTAAATGAAAACAAACATTTGTAAACAATATTTGGGAATTTGGGCGTCGTTCTTTCCAAACTACTTCCTGCTGGTAGAGGGTGCTGTCATGGGGTTCCAAAGAAGATGCAGAAATCTTGGCAGTAGTCTGCAAGGCTTTGTCTCAACTGCTTTGAATGTTGGATCACCTGGGGAGTTGTTTCAGGGGGTCTGGCTTGATCAAACCGCATAAGTCTGGAAGAAATCCATAGCTTTTCATTTTCTGTGGAAACAAAAATAGAAATCCTTTTCCCCAGTAACTTGTCCTTAGTCTTAAAATTTGGAGTCAAAGCATTTTTAAAATATATAAATTGAATTAATCTAGCAGCATTTCTTTTATCAGTAGTTATTTTCTCAGCAATTAAATAATTTAAAGACAACAGAATCGCGTATAGTATCCAAAATTTCTCTGTGCTTTCCATTTTTACGTGGCTTTTTTATTATTCTATTTATTCTACTTTTATTTTTATATATTTTGAGACAGGGTTTCTCTGTGTAACTTTTATCTGTCCTGGAATTCATTCCATACCAGGTTTACTTTGAAATCACAGAGATCTGCTTGCCTCTGTCTGCCGAGCTCTTAACGTCTGAGCCACCTTCCTTGTCCATCTTGTTTAAAAGACAGGCTCTTACTGGCCTAACCACCAGGTAGGCTGGGCTGGTTTCCCAGAGCCCTAGGGATCTGCCTGCTTCTGTCTCTCTGGTGCTGGGATTACAAGTACATGCTACCACACCCAGCTTCTTATGAGTTCTGGGGACTGAACTCAGGTCCTATGGACAGCACCAACTGCTCAGCCCTCAAATGGCATCTTCAGGCATCATCTCTGAGCTCCCACAGCCTAGTACAGAATTCCACACATTGAAGCCTGCTCTCTCCTGTCCTGTGGCACAGAGGGTACCACACCCAAACACGAAGGATGCTGGTAGCCTCCTCCCGCCTCTCTGCAGGCTTTGGCTTTGGAACCAGGGCAATGATCTGCACTCAAGAGCTGGTTCTCTGTTTATTTATCAGTGGAGGGAGCTGACATGAGCTATTATCCTCAGGCCTTCCTTACTTATTCTTCTGGGAGTGAGGCTGAACTGTGGCTATAGACCTGGGCTTTGGGAGAGGAAAACGAAGTCTCAATACCCTCACCCATAAAATGGGAAAGCACCCCAGCACCCTGTATGCAGGGCTGCGGAAGGGGCCCACCTGCAGCAAGCCTTTCCCTGTGCTTTTCCTTTGAACAGCAACCCTTCTGTGAAGGTTCAGCCCTGCTTTTCTGTAGCCTCCCCACGCCCTGTTCTCCTTCCCTCCTGTCCCAGGCTCATTGCTGTGGCCTCCCCCCCCCCCACCGCTGTGGCTGGTTTCAAAGGAACCTGGGAAACCTCAAGACTGGTGCACGCTGTTCCCAAGGTGCCCCCACTCTTGTTCAGTCGCTCTGGATGCAGGGAGAGGCTGGACCCAGACACCGATCAAACATTGTCAATCCTGCCTCTCTTTAGAACCCGAGAGCGGCCGCTGACATGGGGCTCTTAGAACATCTGTAGGCTCAGAACATCTGTAGGTGGAGGTCCCAGGCAGCTCGCCTGGTCTGAGGGGGCTGGAAGCAGGCTGAAGGAAGAAATACCACTTCTCCAACCGGTCCCTCACCATGGCTGCACACACGTGTGACCACCCCTCACCTTCCATCCAGCTCCAAAGAGGGCCGAAGCCCATCAAAAACACATCCTCACTTCATTTTACTTTTATTTGATTTTTATGACTCAGGGTCTCATGGAGCCCAGGCTGGTCTCAGATTTGCTGTCACCAAGAGATGGCCTTGAACTTGTGAGATGCCTGTCTCCACCTCCGAAGTGCTGGGATCACCGGTGTTCTCAACCACACCTGGTTCCTTTGTGCAGTGTTGGGGAACTGAACCCAGGGGTTCGTGCATGCTAGGCAGCACTCTACCGAACTGAGCTACACCCCAGCTCCAAAGCGCATGCGATGAGAGACTGGAACAGGCAAGTCATTTCGGGGACCTGGACAATGCGCTGCTGAGATGGCTCAGTGGCAGAGACACCCGATAAGCTGAGTTTGACCCCTGGGACCTAAGTGGTAGGAGGGGACAACCAACTCTGGCAAGTTTCCCTGACGTACACACATGGGCTGTTGCACTCACACCAACCGTACACACATAAAACAAATACACTAAAATGAATTAAAAAAAAACCATAACAGAGCCCAGACAACTAAAGACATAAAGTAACAAACGTAATTTTAATCGATTTTCAGGTAAAAACTACACAGGGGTTAGGATCAGAGATTAATTCTGGCCCTAAGTTATCAGAGCCATATCATCTACATTAGAAAAAAACAAGGCGTATGTCCTCACGGGTCACACATGTGGCTGGCCACCAAATCCGGTCTTTTATATTCCGTACTTCTTCTTGAGTTCTTCTACTTTCTCCACATAAGCTTTCATGGCACTTTCCTTGGAAGTTCCTGGGAGGAATGGGTGGGAACACACATCAGGACGGCAGTGTGATGCAGGGGCACCCACCTGGGGAGGGGCCGTCTGCCTTAGCTTTTATAAACTGTGTGTAATGGGTGCAATGTGTACACACGTGTCTGTGTGCTTGCCAGCGCATGTGTGCAATGTGGAGGTCAGGGATCCATGTCAAGTGGCTTCTCCATTGTTCTCTGTTTACTTATTAATTAGTATGCATACGTGCCTGAACACACGTATGTGAACCAGATGTCTGAAGAAGCGAGATGAGGGTGTCAGATGTCTTGGACCTGGAGTGACAGGCAGTTGTGGGCCACCTGGGAACCAAATCCAAGTCCTGTAAGAGCAACATGTGCTCGTGGTCAACTAACACTTGTCCAGTTCCCTCTTAAGGCCTAGGAAAATTAAGTATTTTTTTTTTTTTTTGCATGGGGTGTGTGGTGGCTTATGAGAAAAGCCCCCACAGGCTCATATAGCTGAAAGCTTGGTTCCCAGTTAGTGGAAGTGTTTGAGAAGGGTCAGGAGGTGTGGTGTTATTGGAGGAGGTGTGTTACTGGGAGTGGGCTTTAAGGTTTCAAAAGCCCATGCTGGGCCCAGTCTTCCTCTCTACTTCCTGTGGAGCAGGATGTAAACTCTCTGTTATGAGCAGTCTTCCCGCCAGCCTGGTTCCACAGCTGTGTCAGCCCCAAATAATATAGAGATGCTGTATTAGATATAAAGCTGTTGGGCAGTTACTAGTGTTTCTTATTGGCTAGCTCTGTCTTAAATATTAACCCATTTCTACCCATCTAAGTGTTTCCACGTGGTCTTATCTTAATAGAGAGTGTCCAGACCTCTGACTCCTCTTGGAGCCTACATTTTGACTCCTCTCTCTACTACATTTCCCAGGATCCTTTTTGCCTATTAGCCCCGCCTATCTTGCTTTCCTATGGCCAACAGGGCTTTATTCATTAATCAATGAGAGAAACATATTTACAGACTGACATCTGCCATCAGCTCTCGACTGCTGTCTCACTGTCATGTCTGCCTGCTTCCTGCCACGGTGATCAAGCACCAACCCTCTAAAATTGTGAGCAAGCAGAGTTGCCTTGGTCGTGGCGTCTCTTCACAGCAACAGAACAGTAATTAAGGCGGGGAAGAGTGCATAGACCTACTACAGCTGGGTAGAGGTTAGAGGGTGACTTGTGGGAACTGATTTTTATCACGCCAGCTCTGGGAATCAAACTCAAGTTGTCAGGCTTGGTGGCAAGCAACTCTACCCACTCAGCCATCCCACCATAGCCTCCGCTTCATTTTAGGAGACAAGGTTTCTCACGGAACCTCAAGCTTCTGGGTTGGCCAGTGAGCTTGTGGATTGACCTGCCTGCCTCTGTCCCTCCCAGCATTAGGGTTACAGATGCATATTGCCGTGTCTGGATTATTTATACAGGTACTGGGAATCTGAACTCAGCTCCTTGAGCTTGCATGACAGGCAATCTCCCTAGCTTTTAACATATGACATGATGTTAGGACCTTACACATGTGCTGAGTCACAGGCTGGACATACTCGCTGTGGTCCCAGTTGACTATTTGGAGGCTGTTTCTTACACATACAGCACAGCTCTCTTACATCTCAGAGGTGGCCTGAGGACTGACTCACTGCATTACATACAAGGCATGAACTCTGCCTCATATGCCTTGCATGACAGGTCACCTGTGAAAGTGGGACAGCATGGACCTCGGCCTTCTAGACAGGCAAGGAAAAATCCCTGCAGTGATTTTGTTTGGCTTCAGCCTTAAGGACTATCTATTTTAGATTCTTATCTCCCAGAGCTTTGCTGCTGGCTGTGAAAGAGTCAGCCACCCCCCACCCCCCACCCCCAACCCCCCAGAGAGAAGCTGTGAGAAGCGGTGAAGACCAGAGAAAAGCAGCTGGATCTTGGAAAGGAATGAGGCGGATCTTTTGTCTCCCGGTCATGGCACAAGGGACAATGAATGCCCTCTGAGGGGCAGCCATACTGGGTTTCCTAGATTTCCCCAGGGTAACGAGAAGACCTCGCGGCCTGAGGAGGCTTGTTGTGAAGCATTAGGGTATCCAGGGCCTGAGAATGGTGTGGAAGATGGACAGCCAGACCCGCACGGCCCCCTCAGTGTGCTGGGCCCTTCCTGAGTTCATGCCTTTCCCCTTGTGGGGACAGAGGCTTATTCAGCAACTGGCTGGCGAGGGTGCCAACAGCTTCGGTGCCAGCTTTCAGGGCTTGCTGCCACGGGAACACGTGATTTAGTGGAGCCTGGACACTTCTTGGATGCCTGGGCTTAGCAAATAATAGTCCCATTCACTGGCCATGCATTACCTCATCCCCCTTTTTCATGTGCCCTTCTGGCTGAAAGGGAACTGGGGAATGGCCACTCGGCTAAGGGGTCACTGCCTGGCCTTGCTGGGGAGTTAGAGGTTTGGACGAGAGAACTCTCTTTACTCTGAAGACATCCAAAGACCACGGCAACATTGTCACTCCTCGGCCTGTTTCTCAGTGGCTGATCCCCCAAATTCTTTCCCTCCAGGTAACACCTGTGCCCAGAGACAGAGCTCTTAGAAAAGACATGGGCGACATTGGGAGGGAAAGGAGGTGGCCTAGTTTCCCCATGCTAGGCCTGGCTGGGCTGGCTTCCAATGTGAGCCTGATCTTTGTCCTCTCCACTCCAGAACGGAGAGTCTTCAGTTCCCAGCCTCACAAGGGAGGGAAGATGACCACAACAACTTACCTTTAAGCTTATTCCACGAATCCCACTTGGCCTTGCCTTTGAGGTCCAAAAGCCCGGGCCGATCTGCAACAGTGGAAGGAAGACAGAAGGATTGTTACAAGCGGTGATGGAGAACTTTATCAATGTTTTTTTCTACAAAAAGCAAGACACCCCCCACCAGCAACCCCCCAAAATAGGGGTTCCCTGTGTAGCCCTGGCTATCCCAAAACTCACTCTGTAGACTAGGCTGGCCTTGAACCCAGAGATCTACCTACCTCTGCCTCCTGTATGTTGGGATTAAAGGTTCATGCCACCACTGCCCAGAACCAAGACCTTTTTTTTTTTTTTTAAAATGCAGACTCCCAATGTCTCATACAGAGGGTTCTGTCTTAAGAAACGCAGATGGATTTACAGCAGCCCAAATTTAAAACTAAGAGAAAACAGGATAAAAAAAAATGTTCTTAGGTTTTTTTTTTTTTGTAAGTTAACTGTTTAAAACCCAAAGTATTGGGGCTGGGATGAGGGTTGGCTGGTGGGCGCTTCCCCAGCGTGCACAAAGCCCGGTGAGCTTCAGCACTGTATAAATAGGGAATGGTGGCACACGCCTGTAATCCCAACACTCAGAAGTAGAGGCAGGAGGATCACGAATTCAAGGTCATCTCAGCTACACAGTAAGTTTTAGGCCAGTCCAGGCTATGTGAGAACTTATCTCGAAAAATAAAATATAGTACCATAAAAGAAAACTGATAGGCCTGGAGATGCATACCCGTGACACCAGCCACTCCAAAGGCGGGGGCAGGAGGGTCAGAAGTTCAAGTCCTGCCTGGCCTACAGAGAAAACTCAAAGCCAGATTAGGTGCTTCCTTAGATTCTGTTTCAAAACCAGAGAAATATTAAATAATAAAAGGGCTAGGGATGTGGCTCAGTCGTCAGAGTGCCTGCCTGGCATGCCCCAAACCCTGGTCCCTTCCCCAGCACCAGATAAACGAGGCCTGGTGATCCAGAGCTGCAATGTGGAAGCACAAAGCAAAGAACTTCATGTCAGCCGGGCGTTGGTGGCACACACCTTTAGTCCCAGCACTGGGGAGGCAGAGGCAGGCAGATTTCTGTGAGTTCGAGGCCAGCATGGTCTACAGAGTGAGTTCCAGGACAGGCTCCAAAGCAATAGAGAGACCCTGTCTCGAAACCTGCCCCCCCCCAAAAAAAAGAATTTCAAGGTCATTCTTTCTTTCTTTTCTTTTTGGCTATACAGTGAATTTATGTCAGCCTAGGCTACACATGAGACTCTGTTTTAAACAAAACAGAGAGGGAGAAAAAAAAACAAACTCAAAAATTATCAAACCAAACCTGTACTTTAATCAAATTAAACATCCATTCACATGGTTCAGAATCCAAAGACTCTGACCAAAAAAAAAAAAAAAAAGAAATACTGGAGAGATGGCTCAGCAGTTAAAGAGCACTGGCTGCTCTTCCAGAGGACCTAGGTTCAATTCCCAGCACCCACATGGCGGCTAGCAGCTGTCTAACTCCAGTTCTAGGGGAATCTGACACCCTTACACAGACAGACAGACATGCAGGTCACACACCAATGCACATATGCACAGGATGTTAAAACAACAACAAACCCCAAAGACAATTCTGAAAAGAAACACTATCAGGTTTCCCTGAACCCCTTTCTCTGCGGCCTGGATTGTCTCTGTTGCGTTACTGTCATCAGGGTCCTGGTGTCCTTGCCAGTGGCTTGTCTTTATAAACTGGCCCTATTTCCCACCACTGGGCTCCTTGTAGATTTGTAGGTTTTTTTTTTTTTTTTTTTTTTTTAATGTTAATTGAAGACTAGGCTTCTTCCAGAGCATCTGCGCTTGGGAGAGAAGTTCCCCCACAGTCCTTCCTGCTTTCAATGCTAAGAGCAGAAGCTGAAGAGCATGGCTTGGGAACTGAGTCTGAGGGAAAGAAAAGTCCTGGGAACCGTACAGGAAGACTGCCCGCAGAGGAGCCCGCAGAGCCCCAGAGGAAGACTTCCTGCCAGCCGTTCTCCCTAGACAGAAATGTATATGCACAACACTCAGTTAATGTATATATTAGGGTACACTGTACGTGCCACTGGGCACGTGTGGATGCCAGAGGACGACTTTGGGAGTCAGTTCTTTCAGCAAATGGGTCCGTTAGGCAGCCAGGCACAGCAGCAAGGGCCTTTACCTGCTAGCCATTTCACTGGTCCTTGCAACATTTAATTCAGCTGTCACCTGCCCCATGTGGCTAACTGAGCCCTTGAGACACAGCTCGTGCAGCTATAGAGGGAGCTTTGTGCATTGCTTAGGTTTAACCACTTTCAGCTAAAACCTGTGTGGCCACTTGTACAGTCAGACACAAATTTCCAGATCACGGTGTGACAGATTCCAAGCCAGTCTCCTGCTGTTCACATGCAACAAGTGCCTCTGGCCTGGCTAGAGGCCAGCCTCTGCCAAAATACTACCTGGTAGCAAAGCATCCCAGCCCCCTTCCCTTCCCACTTCCTCCTTCTGCTCTGACTTGCTTGGCCTGCCACTCCAGCTCCAGTAGAATTGGAAGCCACACTTGGTGGGTGGCTGAGGGGGTACGTTTCCTTCTATGCTGGCATGAGTCCTTGCTACAATGCACTGTGCTGCTATCTCAGTATATACAGCCACTGCCCCAGGCAGCAGGAAAGAGAGGCCAAGGTAATCTACAGCATAGTCTTCAAAATCTGTGCCAAGGGGCTGGAGAGATAGGTCAGACAATACAGTGCTTACCTTGAAGTGTAAGGACCTGAGTTCTATTCCTAGAATTCACGTGGGGGAAAAAAGGCTGTGTGTGTGTGTGTGTGTGTGTGTGTGTGTGTGTGTGTGTGTGTGTGTGTGTGTGTGTGCAGTCTGTGCTCATAATCTCAATGCTGGAGAGGTAGATCCCTGGGACTTGCTAGTCTACCAACCTAGTCAGGCTCCAAGCTAGGGGGAGATCCTGTCTCACAAACTAAAAATGAAAAGCAAAGCATCCAAAGGTGGATGGATGGATGGTGGAAACAATACTCAAGGCTTGTCTGGCCTCCACGCTCTACTTGCTCTGCCCGTACAAAAACGTCTGCACCAAGACTTTCAGAGGGGTGGTGGTGGGGGGATCATCTGAATGGTTCGGACTTTGGCCAGCATCACTTCTATCTTGCCCCGGGGTACCAGATGCTTCTGCTTACAGCTTGGGGTGGCTGCCAAGTGCTCGATGACCCTGCTCATCTGATGGGAACAGGAGGCTCAACAAAGCTACTACTGAGCAACAGCGCTTAGAGCAAGGAAAGGCTTCCTGCTGGGGCTTTTGCTTCCTTCACAGTAGATGCGGAGATAATCAGTAAAGTCCTTCTAAAACCAGATCGAATCTGCTCCCAAGGTCAGGCAAAGAATTTAGGAAGATGGTCTTTACGGGTGGAAAATCCTCCCAGCTTAAAGTCTCCACACCAACGATCTGTCACCATACCCCACCTGAACCCTGGGGCCTCAGGCAGTTGGGAAAAGAGGCTCTCGGACTGCAGAGCCAACCTGGCCTGCTCTGATGAGAAGTCGGGCATATCTACCTGTATTTATGTCACCCACAGTGGCTTGTTTGAAGTGGCTGTAGATGAAGAGCATCTCTTCATCACTTGGCTGAGTCTTGAGACGCTTCACCTCCTCAGCGGCTTTGTCAAACTCAGCCTAAGCGAGAGGGAGAGGAACAGGGATGGATGGGAAGGCAGGAAAGAGGCACTCCTCCCAAACTCCTCTCACCAAGATCCGGTAAAGGCCCACCTGTTCACCGATGCAGTTACAGCCCTGTGATTTGGTATGCCCTTCAAAAGTTTTCCTGCCCACTGCCTGACCACCGCTGGCCCAAATCCAGCCATTGCTGGGGTTCCAGAGAAGCCCCGACCTCTGATCAGCGGAGATTGACGGGGCAGTGAGGGAAAACGTGGCGTGATCAAAACGGTTGATCAGGGTTCAGGACACGAGTGCAGTGGAATCCTGGGCCAGGAGCCCTCTAGTCCCTTCCTATTGGGGCCTGGAGTTCAGCGTTGACCTCTGTCCCAGTGCCCAGATTAGGGAGAAGCAAGTGGGAGGAGCCAGGGATCACCCTACAGGGCTCGGTCCGGACGAGGGGCTACACTGGGGGGGGGGGGGGGAAGGGTGTAGGAAAAGGCTCTGGGCCACCTCGCATAGTCGCATCTCTTCTGTACAGGGGCATACCAGACACGAGACTAATTACTTCCCCCGACCTTCGGGCTCCCCAGCCAGCGAGGGCCTCCACGAGTGTCCCCACAGTGCCACTCCGGTCCTTCCCAGAATGGGATTCACTCTTCTCTGCCCTCCATCCCCCCATCGCTCCATCTTTCTTTCGAGGACCCTGTGCCGGCTTCACCCAGGAGTCCAGCCCGCCCGCAACTCTCCAGCAGTTCCGGCGTGGGTGGCAGTTTCAGAAATCTGCACGGGAGGGAAAAAGTTCCGCTCCCCAGGCTACGAGCTGGGCTCGGATCCCAGAGCCTAGCATCCGGGGGAAGACACCCCGCGGGGTTCCTGCAGACGGCGAGCCCCAAACCCACTGCACCTTCGCAGCCCGGCAGGGCACGCACGGTACGGTACCTGAGACATTCTGGCGAGGTGGCCTGGATCTCGAAAGCGCGGGACCAAGTGCGGGCGCGGAGCACTCCGGTTCTAGAGCGCGCAGGGAAGCGAGCTCCTTTAAAAGCACTGCCCGTGCGTTCCAACAGAGCTCGGGCGAGCGCCTGCAGCCAATCAGAAGTCGACCCTGCCCTCGGGGGCGTGTCCAGCCTAGCCCCTCCCGGACCCAATGGGGGGCTTATTGCGCACGCGCGGGAAGGAGCCGCGGGGCACGCCGGGAGCAGGTGGGGAGCGCTACGGGGTTTTGGGCGGGGGTGCGGGTGCACCCGGGGTGCGGGCGGCTGGACAGAAGCTGGGCGGGGACCGAGGTCGCGGGGGGGGGTAGGGTGCTGCTCCAGGAGGGTGGAAGTCAGTATGGTTCTTTGCCTGCAATAATACCAGGCCGGATGAGAAGAGGCCGGAAGTTGCATCTCTGGTCTGGTACCTTCTCAGCCTGGAAAGTGGGATGTCGCGACACCTTTAAGGGAATCGAGGAAAGAACCCTCGGTGCCAGGCGCGATGCAACGGTGACACGCGTTCGTTGGGCCAAGCCTTTTCATCTCAACCGTTGGCACGTTCTTTGACCTGTGCATATTGCCTGTAGGTTTCAGTTCTGCACCCCTAACGCGGTCCAGTGTTCCTCAGTGCTTTATAAAGGCTGAGGAGCCAGTGTGTGTGTGTGTGTGATAATGTTTTGCACGGGGGGAACCCTTGTTAAGGGAATAACTTTTCTCAAATGCTTTTTAAAACACTTGGCCTGATGAGTGCAGGCTTCTACACCTTGGGCGCGCAGCAGCGGACGGATGATGAGTCTCTGCAAACTTAGAGCTTCTTATAGTGGGTTAATAGTTGGCATACTAAGTTGCAGATTTGTTTTTAAAGTAAAGAGTTGGAAGTTTTAACTGGTGTGGAGGTGGGGAAGGGGAGGACAGTGAAGAGAGGAATTCCTGCAAGTGAGGAAAGGAGTATTCTGGTAGAGAGCAGGGGTGAGCACCCGTGAAAATTGATGTTCCTTCTGAGTTCTTAGTCTCTAACAAAGTAATCTAAATCGGACTCAGAAGGAAGACCGAGGACAATTTCATTGAAGTTTGAGATGAAAAGCAACAGGGTGGACAAGCTAAAAATTCCCATACCCACTAGGAAGAAAGGAGACGGAGGAAAAGCCATGCCTTTTAATCCAGGCACGAGGTTAGAGAGACAAACAGCCAGAAAGCCCTCAGCAGGACGTTGGGTTCAGAGGGCATTCAGTTTCAAGCATCCTGTCTCAGGCCAAAGGATTGCAGCAGAGGCATGTGTTTGGACATAGAAATAGAGATAGCTTATTAAGAAGGGAAATGCAGAGAATGAGGGAGTAAAAGGGAGTGAGGCTGGAGAAGTAAGAAAGAGGCTGGCTAGATGATGGCAGAGGTCAGTCATTCTGGGGATGCAGGCAAGCATTCCGATGGAGGTGGAAGTCATCGGGATTTCCTGGGAGGAGGGGAGGCAGCACAGTGGATGGAAGGATTTAGTGGGCTAACAGGAGAATTTTCCACCATTGGATACCAAGGTGGCAAGAAGAGTAATAAAGTCTCTGGAGGTCACTACAAAAGAGAGATTGTTCCTCTTCAGTCTCCTAATGTGTGTGGCAAGAGGCCTGGACCACAGATTGTCACTCTTTCTGCCCTCCACCTCATCATAACTGTAGTATTTTACAGAGGGATGGCTGGGGCTGTTGCTCAGTGCTGGATAGTGTCTGCCCAGTACATCTGAGGTCGTGAGTTGGAGTCCTAGCTCTGCAAAATTGAAAACGTAATCCCAAGCTTTCAGATGTCAGCAGCAGCGCCGGTCAGGTTTTGTGAAATGTTTGAGAAGGAGAAATTTAATTGCAGGGAAGGTGTCTAGGTTGGCCCGTTTGTGAACCACTTTGCTTAGAAAGCAAGAGTAACAAAAACTTTGGGGTTAAGTTTGGAGAAATTGCCTGTGAAATGTAAAGAGTGTGGATTTCTTCCATGGTGGTGATTTAGGGAATCCTACCCCCGTGAGGGTCAGATGAAAAGCTATGGTAGCCAGAGTTGAGAAGGAAGAACACTTCTTGTGTTGGAGTCTCCCCTAGACAGTGTTTCAGGGTAAGTGAGGGTGTGCTTCTGGGCACACTTCCTGCCCCTTTCCTTGATGCTCAGTGACTCTTTGTTGTTTTATTATCTATGGAAGTGTCACCTAAAGCTCTGCCCTTAGGGCATCTACGCCAGGGAGTTGGGGTGGCATTTGGAGGCCGTTTGGTTTGAGAGACAGTGTCTCTCTCCTTGTCCTGGAACTCACCAAGTAAGCTAGACTGGCTGGGCCAGTGAGCCCCAGGGGTCCTTCTATTCTGTCTCCCCAGCACAGGGGTTCTAAGCATACATCACCATGCCTGCGTGTTTTGTATGGTTTATGGAAATTGAACTCCAGGGTCCCAAGCTTGTGTGGCAAGCATTTTCCTGACTGAGGCTTCTCAGCCCTTGGAATTTATTTTTTTAAAAGTAAGCTTCAGGTGAGGTGAGCCAGCAGGGAGAGTACTTGCCATGCAACCCTGACTCCAGCCCTGGGAACCTGTACAAAGGTGGGGAGAGAACCAAGTCCACCCAATTGTCCTCTGACTGCCACATGCGTGTTGTGGCATACACGAATCTGCACTCGTACCCATGGTTCTCGCACACACACATACAATTGTAAATATGTTAAAAAATAAACTGCTCAGTATATTTGGGCTAAGTCAGATGAATTCACAACAATTACACATTTCTACAAAACTAGAAAAAGTCATTGCTTTTCATAATGCTGAGAAATCACGGAGTCCTCAGCTCTGTTTCTGTGCTCATGAGCAGCTTTCACGTTATGGCTTTATTTTCTGCAGTCTGCCCTCTCCCGTACATAAGCTAAGGAGAGTAGACTCACCGGCCGGCCGCTGCCTCATTCCTTGATGCTTGCTCTTCATAGGAACTCGACAAATGCTGACTGTGCTCCCTCTGGCAGGACTCCCTAGCACACACTGGGATCCGGGAACAGGGAGGCTAAAGCAGGAACATCGCGAGAGTTCGATGGCAGCCTGGGCTCCGCACTGAACCCTGGCTCAGAAAGCAAACCGGAAGGACTTGGGGGATGGCTCAGCTGGTGAAGTGCATGCTTTGCAGTCATAGACACCTGCATTAGGATTTCCAGCC
The DNA here is from genome assembly GCA_030556225.1 of Cricetiscus sungorus. NCBI lineage: Eukaryota > Metazoa > Chordata > Mammalia > Rodentia > Cricetidae > Cricetiscus > Cricetiscus sungorus. The sequence goes on along the minus strand of JANBXA010000367.1, from coordinate 18,740,903 downwards.
ACCACAGAGTTGTTAAAATCTTATTTTCCTCACTGAGGATGGGGGTGGTGCAGGCAGATCCCAGGTGGCCATTCTAGCCAATTGGTGAGCTTTGGGTTCAGTGCGAGACCTGTCTCAAAAAATAAGGTGGAAAATGACTATGGAAGATATGCAGTGTCAGCCTCGGGCCTACACACACACACACACACACACACACACACACACACACACACACACACACAGCAGGGCAGGCATGCATATATGCTCCCACATCCAAAGGCATACATCTCTCTCTCACACACATATACCAACAAAAAATAGCAAAAAAAAAAAAAAAAAAAAAAAAAAAATCAAAAGGTTCCTTTTAATTAGCTGCCAACTTGGAATACAACTGAATTTGATAGAGCTGATTGTGAGACCATGGGCTGGAACAAAGCAGATGAACTCTGGCCCAAAGCCTATGCAATCTTTTGGTAGCACTCCCGGCTTTGGAAGCAGAGGGCTTAGGGAGGATGGGGGACCTGACCCAGCCAACTTGTCAGCCAGTTAACAGCAGTTGTCAATGCTGCAGCTAGTTCTTGTGGATATGAATCTATGAGGTGTCATTCTGTCTACTGGCTTCCCTTGCTCTCAGCTTAGATTAATCAGGTTTACTAGCTGTGACATTCCTTCTGGGAAGCAGACCTCACGGCAAATCAGAATGCAGCTGGTTAGCCCTGTAACTGTCATGCCACTATTTGGCATATTTTGCCAGGCAGGTCAGTGTTGTAGCATGCAGGATCCAATACTGGATAAGGCGGACCACTGAGATCTTTTATCACGAAGCAGCTTGCATTAATTACACCTGCTGGCACTGCGAAAGCTAGCCAGCAGGGAGAGTGTCTCCGCCACTTTGAGGCTGCTCTCTGTCTCTGTAGCCACGGGTTTCCCTTACTGTTAGTTTAAGGCACTTGAGCAAGACACAATGAACAGGCGAAAATTGTTCCCGCCCAAGACTGCTTTGAGATTAAGGTTCTTGCTGTAAAGGAAACCTCTAATTTCTAAAAGTAACCCAATCGTTAAGGAAAGAGTTAAGAAGAAGCTACTGATGCAGGACAGCTTTCGTGGAAGGCAAGGGCTGTGTCACTCTGCCATTAATATTCTCTTGGACTGTGGCTGCTCGGCCAGGCTGCAGCAGAGCTGGGAATAGTGCCTTTTAAAGGGGCTGGGGAGAGGAGTGGGGACGAGGGTGGAGGCTGGGGCTCCATGAAGGCTGAGGAAAGAGCCCAGCGAGTGGGTGGGAAGGTGAGCTTGCCGGTCCCACAGCTGTAGTCAGTAAGAGAGGCTTGCCACTGGAGCGCTGAACAGTCCTCTCCTTCCTCAGTTGCTTATTTTGAGGAGACTGCATCAAGGCAGGTGTGTGGCACACACATCTGGTCTCTTTCTCCCCCCACCCCACCTCTTCTGTACCCAGGCAGCATGTGTGGTGGTGTCTAGTGGTGATCCCATTGAACACCAAGAGGGCTTGGCGGTGAAAGACTGTTCGGAGCACTTTCCCGCCAGCCTGGTCCCAGAGTTGCATCAGCCCCACATAACACACAGAGACACTGTATTAGATATAAAGCTGTTGCCCTGTTCCTAGCGTTTCTTATTGGCTATCTCTGTCTTAATTACTAGCTCATTTCTATCAATCTAAGTATTTCCACGTGGTCTTGGCTTACCGGGAATGCAGGACCTGCATCTCCTTTGCCTGCTACATCTCTGCAGAGAAGAGAGATTTCCTGTTTGTCCCTGCTTATATTCTGATTCTGTCCGGCTATGTCACTTCCTGCCTGTCTGTACAGACCTCCAGATTCTGTAGTTATCTAGTGGCAGAATTTGCCATACTACGTCACTTTCTGCCTGGCCAATCAGTGTTTTATTCATCAACCAGTAAGACAAGCATACATACAGAAGAACATTCCCCATCATCTCCTCTTTTCTGTCTAAATTTAAAAAAAAGGGTTTTAACTTTAACATATAAAATTGCATATAACAAAACAGTTATTAAGCAAGAGATATAATTACAATATTTAGTTCATTAACATTATCAAGAATTAAAGAAAAGATTCTATCATCTATTCTATCTTTGTGATTCTAAAGTCTTATATGTAACTTATCTTTAACCCTAACTAAGGAATACTATAACCATAACTATCTGTCTTCAACTCCATCAAAGACCACAGAAGGATAATATATAAACTCTAGAATTAACAGAGACATTTGCTACCTGGTCAGTCACCCAAAGTTCTTCTGTAATGTTGGGGCATCCATCTTTAGCTCATAGGCCATAGTGTGTCTGACAGACTTCTCAGTGAAGCAGGAAATTTCAAACTGTCCACCTGTATTGACAGTTTGTCAGTTGTTTTTCTCTGTGTCCTGCAGAATGTCTGGCAGACTCTTCCATGAAGCAGGAGCCCTGCAGCAATGTCCATCTTGTTTTGCGAGTTCAGCAGTCACTTTCCTATGAGTTCTGCATAGTAGTTTCTTGCCCAAGTGGTTAGTCTTGCTATATCAAAAGCAAACTCCATAACAAGTTTCTTCGATGCCCATCTTCCTCTTAGACATAATTGGTTTTGTCAGGAGCAGTTGTGTCTCATCTCATAGTCACAAAAACCCTAAACCGTTTTAAATACCATTTTCTTAAGGTCTTTGAAATGTTCTAAGACTATCCATCTCAAATATATATCCTAACTAACTTAAGTTTTGACTATTATAGGTAACTATCTATAATCTGTACTAAATTATACATTACATTTTAAAATGAGCTATATAAACACAATACCTAAGCAAGAGGAGAAATATACATATCACAAAACTGACCTTAAATTTGTATCAATAAATGAAAATCCATTCCAAAAGAAAGTATTCATTTTTATACCATAATTCCTTTTTTTACTTTTAAAAAGAGATTGGTTGTGATCATTAACCATTTATAACCAACCCCATTTAAATGAAAACAAACATTTATAGACAATATTTGGGAATTTGGGTGTTGTTCTTTCCAAACTGCTTCCTGCTGGTAGGGGGCACTGTCTTGGAATCCTAAGAAGGCCAATAAATCCTGGCTGTAGTGGTCTGCAAGGCTGCCTTGTCCCAGCTGTTTTGAATGTTGGATCACCTGGGACACTGTTTCAGGGGGTCTTGCTTGATCAAACAATGTTAGTCTGGAAGGAATCCACAGCTTTTCATTTTTCTGTGGAAACAAAAATAGAAATCCTTTTCCCCAGTAACCTGTGCTTATACTTAAAATTTGAAGTCAAAGCATTTTTAAAATATGTAAATTGGATTAATTCAGCAGCATTGATAATCAAGTGTGTTTTAGCAATTGTTGTTCCTTAGCAATTGAGCAACTCAAAGACAACACAATAGCATACAGTATCCAGACTCTCTGTGTATTTTCCATTTTTATGTGGCTTTTTTATTACTCTATTTCCTTTACTTCTATTTTTTCATTTATTGGCTGCCCTGGAATTCACTCTGTACACCAGGTTCACTTTGAAATCACAGAGATTTGCTTGCCTCTGTCTCCCAAGTGCTGGAGTTAAAGGTGTGTGCCACCACACCCAGCTACTCTCTTTCTTTGTTGTTGTTGTTGTTTTAACCACTTTATCCTATTTCTTTTTATCTCCCAAGCCTATGTATATTTTAAAACACACTGTAAACCTTTAGAGTTTTTTCTTTACCTTAATCTGTTTTTGCAGAAAAACCTTTATCTTTTTCCAGCCACAAGTCTTTCATCTGCTAAACAACAATGCTTTCCAATATGGCAGGGGTACGTTTACCACCAGCACTGAGAGCTGTGCCCACTGCCTTGGTCTATGCTGCCATTAGGCAGCACGCTGCCGGCTTTGAGAAGTGGTCACTGCCACCGCCAGCTGCTGGTAACCACCATTGAATTGTTAGCAGGGTTTCTTTTGCTGCTCATGCTGAGTCAGGAAACCTCCCTTAAAGGACTGCGTAAGTCTCTGCTGGTCTCTGGCAAATCAGAGCTCAACTGAGAAAAATGTTGCTACCAAAGACTTGCTTGTCTCTGTTCTTTTGTTTGTAAAATCATGTTTTAAGCTTTTGCCAAGTTTTAAGTGGAAGTTGTTAGTACCCACCGTGTAGGCGCCATTTTGCTACAAGCAGTTTCCCGCCAGCCTGGCCCCAGAGCCGCATCACGTGTACATGTATGTGTGAAGGCCAGGGGACCACCTCAGTTGGAGTTCCCCAGGCACAGTGGTTAAAGTGGTTTGTCTTTTAACTGTGCGTATGTATATGAGTCTATCGAGTTTGTGCTGTGTGTGCGCGCGCAGGTGTCTGACAGACTTCTCAGTGAAGCAGGAAATTTCAAACTGTCCACCTGTATTGACAGTTTGTCAGTTGTTTTTCTCTGTGTCCTGCAGAATGTCTGGCAGAATGTCCAGAAGAGTGTCAGTTCACTTTGGAGCTAGAGCTGTAGGTGGTTTGTGAGCTGTCTGATGTGGGTTTTGGAAATCAAACCTGGTCCTCTGGAAGAGCAGCAAAGTCTCTTAACTGAGCCATCTCTCTAGTCCTATTTTTATTATTTAAATTTGTGTGTGTGTGTGTGTGTGTGTGTGTGTGTATATTTGAGTGTATATATGAGTGTGTGTTGTGTGTGTGTATGTGGTGTGGTATGTGTTTGTGTATGAGTGTGTGTATGTGAGTGTATGTGTGGAGTGGTGTATGTGTGTATATGTGTGAGTGTGTGTATATGAGTATGTGTGGTGTGTGTGTGTGTAGTGTGGTGTATCTGTGTGTATGTGTGAGTGTATGTATATGAGTGTATGTATGTGAGTGTGTGTGTGGTGTGGTATATGTGTGTGTGAGTGTGTGTTGTGTGTGTGTGTGTATGTGGTGTGGGTGTATGAGTGTATGTATGTGAGTGTATGTGTGCAGTGGTGTATGTGTGTGTATGTGTGAGTGTGTATATGAGTGTGTGGTGTGTGTGTGTGTGTATGTGTGTGTATGGTGTGGTGTGTGTGTGTATATGAGTGTGTGTGGTATGGTATGTGTGTGTGAGTGTGTGTGTGGTGTGGTATATGTGTGTGTATATGAGTGTGTGTGGTATGATATGTGTGTATGTGTGGTGTGGTATATGTGTGTGTATGAGTATGTGTATGGTGTGGTATATGTGTGTGTGAGGGTGTGGTGTGTGTGTGTGTTATGAGTGTGTGTGTGTGGTGTGGTATATGTGTGTGTATATGAGTGTGTGTGGTATGATATGTGTGTATGTGTGAGTATGTGTGGTGTGGTATATGTGTGTGTGTGTATGAGTGTTCAAAGGACAATTTTCAGGGGTGAGTTTTCTCCTTCCTCCTTGTTCAGGCAGTGTCTCTCCCTTTTATGTTGCTGTATGTTCTCCAGGCCAGATTCTAGGTGATTCTCCTGTGTCTGCCTCTTCTCTCACTGTGGGAGTGCTGGGATTATAGTTATGAGCCTGTGCATCCGGCTTTTCACCTGGGCCCTGGGAACTGAGCTCAGGTCATCAAGCTTGCAAGGCAAGGGCTTTTTTGCTGCTGACTCACCTTAGTGGTCTCACATTGATTTTGAGACAGGATCTCTTTCTGGACCAGAGCGCCATGGGTAGGGTAGGATGACTGGCCAGTGGACCCCGGGATCTGCTTGTCTTTTCCGACCCAGTGAAGGGATTTCAAGTGCTTGCTACCATGGGATAGCAAATACCTGGGGTAGTTTTTCAAACATGGGATCTAGGGATTTGGGTCCTTGTTTAAGGTCCTTATGCTTGCAAGGCTTCACCAACTGAGATGCTTCTTAAGCCCTGTCTCAGTGCCTTTCTTTGATCTCCCACTCTGACAGAAGAAGGGGGATCACTGACAAATTATTACTAGATGGAGGGAAAGTTCTGTTCTTGCTAACAGCTGAGGCTGGCTCTCCCTGGGTCTCTGCAGCCACCTTGCTGTCTGGGACAGGAATGGCTTGCTACTGTTTATGACCTGTCTTCCACGGATGTTGAGATGGGCTAGGAGGGTGGCCTTACTACAGTGGATGGAGGGACAGCGCTGCCTCCCCAGTAGGGCTGCCTTACAGCACCTGTAAATGGAATTCTTAATTGATCTAGACAATAAAAAGCTGGATTCAGATGTAGATATCACCACAATCATCCTCGTGGAGAGGAAAGAAGACAGTAACCAGTGATGGGGTGGAAGTTGGAGATTCCCAAGTGGGCTCATTGCCATGGGGAAGATGGGAGGGAGTAGCATGCACAGTGGCCCAGCTCCCTACCTCGTCTACCATGTGATAGGGTGCCCCATTAAGGCCTGGTGAGGATGAGACTCCTCCCCTCTGATGCTGCTGGTCCAGGTCATAGTCTCTTGTGATCTGTACTGGAGCAGAGCCATATTGTTTCTTTATTGTTGATACTTCTGAGGTTGGACAGTTGCTAAGCAACAAGTCTGAGACCCAAGAAACCCCAGGAAACTAGCCCAGCCACCACCTCACGCCCCAGATCCTGAGGTTTCTAGCTTGCCTGGCCTCTTCCCTCCATGTTTCAGAGTTTTAGCTTTGAGTTGTATATAACATCAGGATTTGGAGTTGAACTCCAAACCAGCTTTCCTCACCTGTAGTGTGAGCGTTAGTAGAGTGAGTGCCTGGAGCTTTGCTTGTGGTCGACACCCTGAACAGCAGTTGTCGCTGTCACATGGGTGGTTTCATAGTATGAAAGCTGAACAGACACATGGTAAGGACAGAGGTCAGATCTTGTGCTCGAGTGTCTGCGATGTCAGAATTGAATCAAGAGGGGGGTCAGTGGGTCAAGGCCCTTGAAGCCAAGGCCAGCAGCCCCAATTCTATCCCCATGACCCACAGGGGACAGGTGTCTTCTGACACACATGTGCATTTGCACGCACAGGTGTGCACACACACACTAAAAACATTTGCGTGTATGTCTCAACCAGGAACTCGTCTTTTCTGGCTAGATTGCTAGCCAATAAGTCCCAGGGGTCATCTCGCTTCTGCTCGCCAGGCCCCAAGTGCTAGGGTTGCCAGCGTTTGCTGCAGTAGCCAATTTTATGTGGTGTGGGGATCGAACTCAGGTTCTCACACTTGTGCTTCAGGTGCTTTTTCTACTGACTCATCTCCCCAGCTCAGGGTCATTTCTTTGAACAGTGTGTGTGTGTGTGTGTGTGTGTGTGTGTGTGTATGTATGTAGTGTCTGCCTGTGTGTGTGTGTGTGTGTGTAGTGTCTGCCTCTGTGTGTGTGTGTATGTAGTGTCTGCCTCTGTGTGTGTGTGTGTGTGTGTGTGTGATGTAGTGTCTGCCTGTGTGTGTGTATGTAGTGTCTGCCTCTGTGTGTGTGTGTGTGTGTGTGTGTGTGTGTGTATCTGCCTGTGTGTGTGTGTATGTAGTGTCTGCCTCTTTTTTGTGTGTGTGTGTGTGCGTGCCTGCCTGCCTGCCTGCCTGCCTGCCTGTCTCTGAATGTGTCTGTCTGTCTGTGTGTAGGGGTGTGTGTGTGTGAGAATGCTTATGTGCCTCATGTGTATGTGGGGGTCTTTCCACCATGTGATCCTGGGGTTAAAACTCGGGTCTTTGGGTTTTGCAATGGACTGGGTGGCCCCCAAATGACCTTTCTTTATTGACACTGTTGTAATTAGTCACGACTTACTTTGTTCTTCGTAACATGGACTTGTGGAATAAAGGCATTTGCATGATTTGAGGGTAGAGTCGGTAGTGAGGCTCATTTTCTCTCCTGGGTGAGTCTATGTCATGTCTGTCTAGTTGGCTGTCAATATTAACCATCCCCAGAGTAGTTAAGTAACCCCCAAGTTTTGCTGACAGAGATGAGATTCCCAGCACAGTCAGGGATGCAAAATTATTACTTGTGACTCAGCAGCCAACAGCTTGTTTTATGCAACAGACTCTTGGGACATCCAGAGCTAGGTCATTTGCTTTAAGTCCTGGCCACCCACTGATGACAGATGGCAGGGAGCTAGCGTCTCTCCACGTGTAGCTCATGCAGACTGGAGAGGCCCCTCTGCTGCTGTGGGTGGGGCAGTACCAGCATCTGTGGATGCACCTTTGTGTGGCACACCCAGCTGTGGGAGTCAACAGCGTGTTGCATTGGCACTGAGGACCCTACCCACCAGGCTACACCAGTTCCTTCCCTTCTGTGGTTTGAATTTTTTAGATTTTTATTAAAAACAAATTAAGGGAGAGAGAGAGAGAAAGAAAGGTTTGTACACTTGAGTGTGGTGCATATAGAGGCCACATTGGTTCCCCTGAAGCTGTAGTCATGTGATTGTGAGGCTGGGAACTGAACTCCGGTCCTCTGAGAGAACAGCAAGCACTCTTAACCACCGAGCCATCTCAGCAACCCCTTTGAGCATCTCTTGAAAGCCCATATGTTAGAGGCATGGTCCTGCAGCCAGTGCTGTTGGAAGGTGACAGAACTCTCTGAGAAATGGGGCCTAGTAGGAAGCCTTTGGATCACTGGGTGTAAGCCCTCGTCTCTCTCTTGCTGCTGACCCTGAGGCGAGAGGTTCCATTCTGCCACGTTTTTTGTTCCGTATGGTACCGCCATAGACCTGACTGACGCATGGGGCCATAGATGGTGAACTGACTGAGAACTTCTGGTCTGTGAGCCTTTTCTTGTTTTCATTGTGTCTGAGTCAGTGTTCTGTTGCTGTGAAGAGACTGACCAAGCACCTCTTATAAAGGAAAGCACTTAATTGGAGCTGGTTTGCAGTTTCAGAGCTCCGGTCTGTTTTCATCAGGGCAGGAAGCCTCGGTGCCCGCGGGGTTTTGGCGTCCCTCCAGCTTCCCCAGCGAGGTCTCCCTGCTTGCATCTTCTCAGGCCAACCAGGCTGTGGCCTCCATCAGTGTGAGTGATGCTTTCCTTCTGTCCCACCCCAGAAATCACTGTGAAATGTCATGATTGGCTTAAAGTGAAGGGAATAAAAGTAAAATCACTTCAGATATCTGTCTGTCTATCTATGTATCTATCTATGTATCTATCTATGTATCTATGTCTATGTATCTATCTATCTTCTTCTTCTATCTGTATTTTTTTTTGTATCTATCTATGTATCTATCTGTCTTCTATCTATCTATCTATTATCTATCTATTTCTTCTTTTCTATCTATCTATCTATCTATCTATCTATCTATCTATCTATCTGTATCTATGTATGTATGTATGATTCTATCTATCTATCTATCTATCTATCTATCTATCTATCTATCTATCGATCTGAGACAGAGAAGGTTAAGTACCACTGCTCTAGAGTGAGTCCATCCTGGCATACATAGCAAGAAGAAAAATGACCTAAGGGTGGCTAACAGTAGCCCTGTATCTCTTACCCAAGTCCTACTCCTTCTGGAGAACTTGGGAATGGGGACTAAACAGCTCACTGCACACAGGTCCTAAGCCACATTTCTTTCCCAGGAAGAAGAGATACACGGTCTGCCAGGCAGAAAATGTGTTACCTTCACAGAGGACCCTCTTCCACAAATTGCAAAATTGGAGTGCTGGTTAATATCATGCTGGGGGTAGAACTCAGGGCTCTGCGCATGCGAGGTAAATGCTGCACCAACAGCGCCTCATCTCCAGCCTATGTTTTTACAGCACAGATACGAGTAGAGAGGAGTTTGCCTTATTAGGGGTATGGGGAGTGAGCCATTTGCTTACTTATGGTCACGGGAGGTCCCATGGTCTCAGTGGATTGACGGTTTTTCTTCTGTTGTGTTACTTGAAATATTGCCAGGTCCGTTTCCCAGTGGCTTACCCGCGAGAGAGCTCTGCTTATGGAGACCACTTCAGGCTAATGGCTTCACTCTAACAGTTCCTTGAGCTCTGTAGCCCCAGGGAGTGGCCTCTGTGGGTGTCTGCCAGGAAATGGGTTTCCATCAGAACGGAGAACCTCGCATTTAGACCATCCCAATTGTGTCATGTATGTGTTTGTGTATAAATGAGTACACGTGCCTCTGGGTGTTCCTGCCTGCGTGTGCATGCGCGTATAAGCCAGAGGACAGCCTTGGGCGTTGTTTCTTAGGCCATTTTCATTTCTTTTTTGAGACAAGGTCTCTCACCACCCTGGAACTTGCCTGTAGACTGGCCCCCAGCGATCTGCCTGTTTCCACCCCCCTCCCCCCAACTCTGCTAGTATAAAGATACACCACTACTCCTGGCTTGTTTACATGTGTTTTGGGGTTCGAACTCATGTCCTCATGCTTGCAAGGCAAGTACTTTACCGACCGACTGGGACATTGTCTTAGCTTTGTTGCTGTAATAAAATATTTTGGCAAAAACATCTGTGGGAGAAAGGGTTTATTTTAGATCACAGTTCCAGGGTATAGTGCGTCATTGTGGGGAGGTCAGAATGGAAGAAACTTGAAGCATATATATATATATATATATATATATATATATATATATATATATATATATATATATCAATCATTCATTCAAGGACAAAGAGCAGTGATTTAACGCATGCATGCTAGTGTCCAGCCCACTTTCTCCACTCTTAGATAGGGAATGGTGTCACCCACGGTGGAAAGGTCTTCCCACTTCAATGAATATAATTAAGATAATCCCCCACACATGCCCACAGACCAACCCAGTGTAGACAGTCCTCCATTGAGACTGTCTTCCCAGGTGATTCCAGATGTGAGGAGTTGACTATTGGAACCAACCATACAGCTGCCTCACCAGTCCCACACACCCCACTCTTTGAGCCCGAGTCTCCTGGACCCTAGGGTGTTCTCGGACTCAGTGTACATTGAATTTCTGATTACCCTGCTTGCACCTCCTGACTTCTGGGACTGCAGGCGTGCTCTACCATGCCTGGTGTGGCCAAACCCAGGCCTTGTTCATGCTACATGAGTACTCTACCAACCAAGCCGTATCTGCTGCCAGATGACCTAACTGTTGACGTTGACGGAAGACATGAGACTCAGGTCAGAAACAAAGCACTCTGTTGATGACACAGCCAGCAGCCCTTATCGTTTTTATCAGTTACTCTTTCCCCAAAGTCCCAGGGGTCAGGGCTGTGTGGCTCAGAATTCGTACATATACGACGTGTGTTTGTGTCACAGCTGTGGAACCCTAGTTTTAGGCAATCCGAACCTTTATTGTAGGACCCCAAGCAGCTTTCCCCCTGAGGGAGGTTCTGTCTTCGTTTTACCAGACAGTAACCAGACCTGCAGCTGTGCCGGGGAGAGATCCTGTCTGTCTTGCTGAGCTGCTAGATGCCACACATCCTTGAAAGATGGCTTAAAGCAGCAGTAGCCACCACCTCTGCTCATACTGCATGCAAAATCTACAAGACACGCAGCATACAGGGGTGAGCCTGCTCCCTGACGATTGTGAGCCAGGGAGATAGGTTCATGCTCAGTGTGCCTAGTTTAAGAAGGAAAGTGCAAGGTGGCTCGGTGGGTATAGTGCCTACTTTGCAAGCATGGAGACCTGAGTTCAGATCCCCCCGGGACCTACATTAAAAAACTGGGCCCGTTCTGGGCATGGTGGTGTGTGCTTTTAATCCCAGCACTCCAGAGGCGGAGGTAGAGGCACGTAGATCTCTGTAAAGTTGCAGCTAGCTCGATAATCCTGACACCCAGAATGATTTTTGGAGCTCGCTTGCCAGTCCAGTCAAGCCAAATCAGTTCAGTGAGAGACACATAGATGGACAGACGGATGGATGAACAGATAAAAGATAGACATACACATATGAGGAAGAGACAGAGAGACGTAAGAGAGAGACAGATGTGCACAAAATGGTCATTCTCCAAAATCTGGAAAACTTGGCTCCTTTGGTTATTTCCTAAGTGTCTCACGTCTTGACCACAGACAAGTGGTTGCTTTGCACGTTTGCCTAAGGTAAAAGGTCACGACTAAGGCAAGTTTGTGGAGCTGTAGGTGTCACAGGCTCAGGGAGTGAACGGGGATCTTCTGCTTACGTGCTTATCTGGCAATGATAATGACCCATCCTCAGCTGCTAAGGTCCTCATGTGATAAGCTTCAGCAACGTGGGGAACATGTGGGAGTTATTAGATTATCCCAGATTTATCTTGAACCTACCATGTTAACTTAAATACTGACTGGTGAGTTTAAAAATATCCCCGGTTACTGAAAGCCCACCACTGTCACAATAAACCAATCAAACCAAATTAGTAAAACCAGGTTTAATCTGAGCAAAGCATTACAGGGAGGGAGGCCCAGGGGCAGGATAGAAACAGGAACCACGAGGTGAATCCAGAGACAGAGTCTGGGCTGAGGCAACTCCTGGGGAAGGCCCGCTGTTGGCACCCTGAGGTCGGGGTTTGGAACCTGGCTCCCAAACACTGACAGGTGAAAGGTTTATATATATATACATTCTAAAATTATGTATATATATATATATGACCTAAATTTTAAAAGCATTCTTTTATTTTAGGTGTGTGTGTGCGCGTGTGTGTCTGTCTGTCTCTCTGTGTGTGTCTGTGTGTCTGTGTGTCTGTGTGTCTGTGCACAGAAGTGCCACTGCCCATGGAATTCAGCAGAGGGCATTGGATTACTTGAAGCTGGAGCTGTAAACTGTCCAACATGAGTGTTGGGATCTGAACTCAGTCGCAGTTCCTGCAAATGCAGCAAGTAAGCCATCTGCGGTGGTTTCCATAACAAGGGCCCCATAGGCTCATCTGTTTGACAAACACTAGAAAGTGTGGCCTGGTGGAGGAAGCCTATCACGGGAGGTGGGGTTGGAGGTCCAGTCACCCTCCCTCCCTCCCTCCCTCCCTCCCTCCCTCCCTCCCTCCCTCCCTCCCTCCCTCCCTCCCTCCCTCCCTCCCTCTCTCCCTTCCTCCCTCCCTCCCTCCCTCCCTTCCTCCCTCCCTCCTTCTCTCCCTCCCTCCCTCCCTCCCTCCCTCCCTTCCTCCCTCCCTCCCTCCCTCTCTCCCTCCCTCCCTCCCTCCCTTCCTCCCTCCCTCCTTCTCTCCCTCCCTCCCTCCCTCCCTCCCTCCCTCCCTCCTTCTCTCCCTCCCTCCCTCCCTCCCTCCCTCCCTCCCTCCCTCCCTCCCTCCCTCCCTCCATCTCTCGGCCTACAGATCAGGGTGTAGTTCTTAGCTACTTTGCCTGCTATAATGCTTTCTCCTGCCATGCTTTCTGCCATGATGATCATGGACTGTCCATTCCCTGGAGCCATGAGCAAGCCCCGTGAAATGCTTTTCTTTGTAAGAGTTGCCATGGTCATGATGTCTCTTCACAGCAGTAGAGTAGTGACTAAGACACCACCTTTCCAGCTGCAATCATCCTTGAAATATGGTCACAACAGCCTCTCTAGAATAATGGTACTTTGGTTTGTGGTGTGTTAGCAAACTAAAGAAAAGGGTAGGAAGTTTTCAAATGTTCATTTGATTGTCACATAGTCCTAGTTTTTAAGTCCTTGGTTTTATATTACCAGTTGTTATTTTTGGTTTTAGATTCTGTGTTTTTATTGTGTGTTGTGTGTGTGTGTGTGTGTGTGTGTGTGTGTGTGTGTGTGTGTGTGTGTATAAGGGTACATGTACTATAGTGTGTATGGCGGTCAAGGCACAGCTTGGAGGGATTAGCTCTCCGCGTCTGCTGTGTGGGGCCAGGGACTACACTCCAGGCTTCCTGCTTGTGTGGCAGACACTTTTCCACCTGAGCCATCTCTCCAGCCGCTTTTCATCTTCTACACTTGGTCATGTGTGTTAGACTCACTACTCTTAGTTAATTTCTTATTGTTGTGACTAAAAGCAAGTTCAAGGGTGAAGTTTATTGTGGCTCACAGTTTCAGAAGGCTCAGTCCATTCATACGGGGAGGGCACAGCAGAGGGCTCAGTCCATTCATACGGGGAGGGCACAGCAGAGGGCTTAGTCCATTCATACGGGGAGGGCACAGCAGAGGGCTCAGTCCATTCATACGGGAGGGCACAGCAGAGGGCTCAGTCCATTCATACGGGGAGGGCACAGCAGAGGGCTCAGTCCATTCATACGGGGAGGGCACAGCAGAGGGCTCAGTCCATTCATACGGGGAGGGCACAGCAGAGGGCTCAGTCCATTCATACGGGGAGGGCACAGCAGAGGGCTCAGTCCATTCATACGGGGAGGGCACAGCAGAGGGCTCAGTCCATTCATACGGGGAGGACACAGCAGAGGGCTCAGTCCATTCATACGGGGAGGACACAGCAGAGGGCTCAGTCCATTCATACAGGGAGGGCACAGCAGAGGGCTCAGTCCATTCATACAGGGAGGGCACAGCAGAGGGCTCCGTCCATTCATACGGGGAGGGCACAGCAGAGGGCTCAGTCCATTCATACGGGGAGGGCACAGCAGAGGGCTCAGTCCATTCATACGGGGAGGGCACAGCAGAGGGCTCAGTCCATCATGGCAAGGAGGATACAGCTGAGTGGCTTGTGTCACGTGGGACAGGGTGTGGAGGAAGGGGATCTGGGGAGAGGCCAAGGCAAAGGACAAACTCTACTTCTTCTGCCCAGGCCTCTCATTGCCTCCCACTGTGCATTGTCCTGAGTTCTCTTAATCCTTTCCTTAGGCAGAGTCCTTGTGATCGATGGTCTCCGCACGTGCCTCCTAGACATACTCAGAGGTATGTGCCAGTCTCCTGGGTGTTTCTTAACATCGTACTAAACCAACATTAACCGACCGCCTGGTGGCTGAGGTGACTCAGCCTGTTAAAGCTGTGTGAGCTGACGCCCATCTGCTGACCCTGACTTGTGGGGTGTGACGTGCCCCCCTACCCGCATGCCATGCAGATGAATAAATAAAACAAGAAGCCATCACAGAATTGCACGTACAAGGCAAACTCAATTTGAAAGAAAGCGGGGCCAGTGAGATGGCTTACAGGTCGAAGCACTTGCTGCTAAGCCTGTGACCTTGATTCCACCCCTGCCAGTGGTTAAGAGTCAATGGGCTTCTGTAGGCTGTCCTCTGACCTCCACACGCCCCACTCCCCACAAACAAATAGAATTTAAAAACTTAAAACAGTAAGCTTTTATACTTACAATACTAATCTCCCCCGTAGAGGAAACCACATTTAAGGTGATATGAGTGTGACTGTTTTTGTTGCAGTTAAACCATCCTCTTTGTGTAGCTACACGGTCCCCTACAGTTATGACCTTTAAAGCCAATGGGAATTCGGAGCTTTGTAATACTCAAATTGATGGAATAAATGTAACTCTAAAATGATTCGGTACACCATACACAAAATCAGGCATATAGACAAATGGAATAGGACAGAGGACCCAGAAATAAACCCACAAAGCTAGCCACTTAATTCTGACAGAAGCATGCATTGGTTAAAGCATGCATTGGGAAACTGACCCTCCACAGGAAGCCACGCCAAACACAGCTCTCACCCTGCACAAGCCTCAGGGTACCACCTGAAACTTAGACTGTCCCGTGAAAGGGACGTTTGTTTGTTTCTCTCAAATGGGTTGCAGTGACCCACAGGGTGAGAAACACAGCTCTGAGTCACCATCCCAGAGACGCTGCCTAGCACAGTATCAGTGGTGTGTGTGTGTGTGTGTGTGTGTGTGTGTGTATGGGTGTGTGTGTGGTGTATGTGTGTGTGTGTGTGTGGTGTGTGTGTAGTGTGTGTGTATGTGGTGTGTGTGTGTGTGTGGTGTGTGTGTAGTGTGTGTGTATGTGGTGTGTGTGTGGGTGTTGTATGTGTTGTATGTGTGTGTGTTGTGTGTGTTGTGTGTGTGTGTTGTGTGTGTGTGTTGTGTGTGTGTGTGTTGTGTGTGTTGTGTGTGTGTGTGTGTGTGTGGTGTGTGTGTGGTGTGTGTGTGTGTGGTGTGGTGTGTGTGTGGTGTGTGTGGTCTGGTGGTGTGTGTGTTTGCACGGGTGTGGTGATTGCCATTCTGTATTTGCATTTCCTGCCTTATTGTCTCTAGAATTATAGGCATGGACCACTGTTCAAACTCAGGTTCTTATGCTGATAAGGCAACCGGTTTGCCAACCGAACCATCTCCCGTCCCCATCTTTTACTTTTTTGTTTTGTTTTGAATTTTTAAAAAGTTCGCTGGGCATTGGTGGTGCACACCTTTAATCCCAGCACTCGGGAGGCAGAGGCAGGAGGATCTCTGTGAGTTTCCAGGCCAACCTGGTCTACAGAGCTAGTTCCAGGACAGGTTCCAAAGCAACACAGAGAAACCCTGTCTCAAAAAAACAAAAAACAAACAAACAAAAAACAAAAAAAGTTAGTGCTCTTGTGTATGAGGGCCATAAACGTGTCACAGTGTGCATACAGAGGCCCAGATAACAACTGTGTGGAATCAGTCCCCTCCCCCTCCCCCTTCCCTCTTTTTGTTTGTTTGTTTGTTTGTTTGTTTGTTTTGAAACAGGATTTCTCTGCCTAGCCCTGGCTGCCCTGTGCAGCTTTCTCCTTTTATCTTCACTTGTTTCTGGGATTGAACTTGGGCTTTCGTAGCAAGCGCATTTAACTGGCAGAGCCATCTTGCTGGACCCCATCTTTTGCTGTAGGTAATGCCCCCAGGGGCAGATCTGAGTCACCGAGTGCTCGTAAGTGTGAGAAGGCCACGTGCACCTTACAGAGCAAGCAGATATGGCAGGCAGCTTTTCCCACACACGGCCAGTGTCGTCATCTGTGAATCCAATGCTAACTAACAGCCATGCACAGAACAGGATAGTTTATGTCTTGATCAGCTGACAAAGTTGCCAGGACCAGAGCCTCCCAGGATCCTGAGCCCAGCTTGTCTTAGCTGGGTTCATGGGTTGTAATTCAGTGTCGATAGCCAACTTTGTAGACACACACTACCCGAAGAGCCAAAATCAACTGTAGTTACATGTTTTTCTTGAGCGATATACATCAGTGTATAGCCCACAACCCAGTGTGATGTGAGCATGTGTTTCCCATGTTTGTGGGAAGGTCAGGCTCTGATGGTTCATGTGCTATGCTGCTTTTCTTGCCTCGGGATCCAGCCTTGCTGGGTTCCTAGCTGCTCCACTGGGAACTCTGCCAAGCAGAGAGGCGCCAGCTTGGGAAGTTGCGAAGTCCTAGAATGTTGTAGCAGCCTGTTCCTGCTTTCCTTGCTTCCTGAATTTCTATTGCTCAGAGGACTGGAGTCTGGAAGCCTCGGGGCTCTGGTGACACTAAACCCCTAACCAAGCCTGGGCCAGTTTGGCCCTCGTTTCCAAGGTGGGGCTTTGAGGGGTTGCTGAGTATCTGGGCTGCAGTGATGCAGCCACCAGGGAAGTGCGTACTCCAGCAGACACCAGCCAGAACAGGCTTTAAAGACCTTCCTAAGCCCCGGGCACTCTCACTTTTCAAAGCTCTGCCTAAGCCTGCACCACCATTAGGGTGTGCCTGGTCTAAGTTCAGCTGAACTGCCTGTAATAAAGAGATATCGAGTTGCTGTTGAAGGTTACATTTTATAGACATTTAAATATTAATTTTGATTTTAAATTTTTGTTAATGTTGTTGGGAAACAATAAAGTTTTCTTTGCCTTTTCTCCCGTCCTCTGCCCATCTCCTTCCTCTCCTCCTTCCTCTCTTCCTTTATCTTCCTGCCCTTCCTTCTCCTCTATCTCTCATCCTCCCTTCCCTCCTGTATGTCCTTCCTTCACCCCTCCCTCCCTCCTTTCTCCTTCCCTCTCCCCTTCTCTCCTTCCTCCCTGTCCGATGCCTTTTGGGGTGCTGGGGTCCAGCCCCATCTATGCCAGGCAGGCGCTGGACCACTGTCAGCGTGCATACCCCTCCTGCGGCCCTCTGCTATTACAGCACTGCTGTGCTAGTGTCCCGGGAGATGCACGTTATCCTTGGCCCTGCTTATCAGCCAGCAAGCATTCCTGGCACCTCTGCCACACCTCATGTTAGCCCAGAAGAAAGCAAGCATGTAGCCTGTTTTCCTGTAAGGGACGCTGCAGTGGGAGGGAGGGACAGGGCAGGAGCCCAGCCTGAGGGAGGAAACACCGAGATTGAATCTGTACTGCTGTGGAATCTCAGACCTGCTTCCTGAAGGGACCCATTGTTGGAGGGTGACGAGACTGACAGTGGGAAAGTGTGCCACAAACTTGGTGGCGGAGTGGGAAGCCATGGGCTGTCATTGTGGCTGGAAGGATACACGGAAAGTGGGTTGTGATGCTGAGTTCTCCCAGGCTGGGCCGAGCGTGGGAGGCTTTCGGCGCCATGAGACAGGTTCAGACTCCTTCCAGGCATGCGTGTGACCTCATTTTGGTGCCCCAACCACTGAATGCTGTCTGGATTTATTGCTGTGGTTCGATTTGATGCTGGGAATTGAGCCCAGGGTCCCCCTTCATTCTGAGCTTGTGCTCTACCACCAAGCCCCATCTCCAGACGAGGTTCCCGCCTTTCGAAGGGCCCACCTCTCTTCCATACCACCGCACTGGGGGCCAACCCACATCCGAACCATACCAGTCCAGATACATGGCTGTCCCTCTCAGCACACTTTTTCTTTGTGTGTGTGTGTGTGTGTGTGTGTGTGTGTGTGTGTGTGTGTGTGTGTGTGTGCTGTACATGTGGATGTCAACGGACAGCCTCAGGGGTTGGTCCTCACCTTTCGCATTTGGTAATTATTTTATTTATTTTTAAGGATTTACTTATATGTCTGGGTCTGCGTATGCCACGTGTGTACAGGTGCCCAGGTAGGTGCAGAAGAGGTTCTGGATCCCATGAAGTTGTACTTACAGGTGTTTGTGAGCCTTCTGATGTGGGCATTAGGAATGGAACGCTGGTCCTTTGGAAGTATTAAAGCGCTCTTAATTGCTGAACCATCTCTCTAGCCCCTATTATTTTATTATTTCTAATTTATGTGCATGTGTCGATGTCAGTACAGGCGTTTGTGTACATCAGCAGTTCTCAACCCATGACGGGTCACCTAAGAGCATCGGAAAACACAAATATTTGCATTATGATTCATGACTAGCTAAATTATAGTTATGAAGTAGCAAAGAAAATAACTTTATAGCTGGGGGTCAGCACAGCATGAAGAACTACATGAAAGGGTCACAGCATTAGGAAGGTTGAGGACCGCTGGTGTACATGAAGCCAGAGAGGGTATTGGATCCTCTGGAACTAGAATTACAGGTAGTTGTGAGCTGTCTCACATGAGTGCTGGGAATCGAACTCAGGTCCTCTGTCAGAGCAGTGAGTGCTCCTAACTGCTGAGCCATCTCTCCAGCCCCTCCCGCCTTGTTATTGATCCAGAGTTCCGTGTTGTTCCCTCTCTGTATGACAGGCTAGCTGGCTTGCAGGCCTCTGGGATTCTCTTGTCTCTGCTTTCCACCCCTTCACAGAAGCACTGGGATTATAGATGTTCACCACCAAGCCTGGCTGTCTATGTGCTCTGAGCGGCTGAGCTCAGTTCTCACACTTGGACAGTAAGCATTTCACCCATCGAGCAATCTCCCTGCACTGCCTTCTGTGTTCCTGTGAGCTTGCTGGAGAAACCAGGCCATGCCTCCAGTAGGCTCCCTTAGCCTCTGACCGTGGCTGGTGCCTCTGGTGTCACTGAACTTGGCTCCACGCTTTGCCATGGGGGCTTGATGCGGCTGCATTTAGATGCTGTCAGCCAGTGGCTGCCCTGGTGTCTCCTTTCTGAAATGTCCGCCAGTCTCTTACCTGATGATTTTGTGTCTCTTATCCAATGCGTTCCCTCCATTCATAATTTCATCAGGTTTTTCTGAATGTCTCAGTTAGGTTTTCTGTTGCTGTGAAGAGACACGATGACCACAGCAACTCTTGGAAAGGAAAACATTTAATTGAGGGCTGGCTTACGTTTTCAAAGGGTCATTGTCACCATGGCCGGACATGGTGGTACACGGGCAGACACAGTCCTGGAGAAGGAGCTGGGTGTCCTACATCTTGACCTGGAGGCATCAGGAAGTGGTCTCAGTGCCACACTGATCTGAGCTTGAACAAAAGGAACCTCACAGCCCACACCCACAGTGGCACACTTCCTCCAGCAAGGCCACACGTACTCCAACAAGGCCAGGCCTCCTAACTGTGCTACTCCCTGTGGACCATTTTCTTTCAAGCCACCACACTTTGAGATAGTTGTAGTTTTATATGAAATCATAAGAAGTAATACAGGTAAGAGCCCCTGTACCTCTCACCCATCCGCCCTGGTGGTGGTACCTGCTAGCATGTAGTCTGTTTTCATTGCTAGGCAACTGCTGCTGCCTAGCAACAGTCCGTGGTTTCTGTTTAGATTTCAGTAGTTTACATGCGTGTGTGTGTGTGTGTGTGTGTGTGTGTGTGTGTGTGTGTGTGTCCAGAATTGCCTTTGTGAGCATGCATTTATTTTATGCAGTTTTATCATGTGTAGATAAATATGAATAAGATTGCAGTGAAGATCCAGAGCATGGGCTGGAGGGGTGGCTCAGTGGGCAAAGGTGCTTGCTGCCAAAACTGAGTTCGATCCACCTGGAGGAAAGAGAGAACTGGTTCCCACCAGCTGTCCTCTGACCTCCACGTGTTCCATGCACAGTTCTCCCAAACGTATGATAGATAGATAGATAGATAGATAGATAGATAGATAGATAGATAGATAGATAGATAGGTAAGTGGATGTGATAAGAATGAATGGACACCTAGGCTGGAGACATGGCTCAGGTAGTAAAATATGAAGACATGAGCTTTGTTTGCCCTGAACAAAAAGTAGAAGGCATCTGTCTTCATCGGAGCCCCAGCAGCCCTTATAAAGGAGAGCTTACAGTTCAGAGGTTTTGTCCCTTGTCATCACTGTGCAGAGTGTGGCGGCACACAGGCAGGCACCTGAGTAGCTTGAGAGTTCTGCTTTTGGATCCTCAGGCATCAGGGAGAGAGACACTGGGCCTCTCAAGCATTTGAAACCCTAAAGTTCACCGGTAGTGACACACTTCCTCCATCAAGGCCACACCCCCTAACAGTGCCACTTCCTACTGACAAAGCATTCAAACATGGGAGCCTATGGAGGCCATTCCTGTTCAACCACCTCGGCGTCCAAGGTTCAGCACATGCATTGTCTTCTGACCTCCACCCATCATACAACATACATGCACCTGTGCTCTCACATGTGTATGAACACAAACAGGACATTCAGGGCTGGGTGGCAGCAGCTCCATGGAAGAGAGTTAGCAGAGAATATGTCAGGCTCTGAGACTGCCCCAGCATGCAAACGAGATTTAGACTATCATCACATGATCCCCGAAACCATGGATTGTGCCAGTAAAATAAGTGCCTCAGTGTGTTGAAGTTCTTTATTTTGTCTATGTTTGTTGAACTATTGTTTGGTAGCTTTTAGGACCATGTTTTTCTGAGGAGAATTATGAAGGAGGTAATGAGGAATGCTATAATAACCAATATTGGAATTATCAAAAGATTTATGAGGCTTATTAGCCATGAGATAGATGAGCTCTTACTTAATTTTATGGGGAAAATCTATTTCATGTTTTATAGAGGCTGTTTCATTATAGCTATATGCTAATTTTAATTATAAATTATTTCATGCATTCAAATAGTAAACTCCCTGGCTTTCCATTGCTTAATGTGCTGCATTTTTTTCCCTAAACTTAGTAAAACAGTTGGACAAGAGCTCAGTTATTCAGAGAGGATTTTAAAGCCAAGTTTATGTGACTTATTTGTGTATTATGGACTTATTTCGGACAAATTGAAAGGTATAAAAAGTAACACACTGTCCCTATATTTAATATCTTGCTTATGACACAGAATGTTGCAATTAGTAAGGCCCCTGCTACTGACTAAGAAGTGACTTTTATTTACTTTAATATGTGTTTGTGTGTGTAGTGCGTGTGCCTGCGTGTTTGGTTGCACGTGTGTACATGTGGAGGAGACGTGAGGTTGGCAACGGATGTCTTTCTCAGTCAGGATCTGCTTTATTCATTGAGGTAGAGCTGCCAATCATGGCTAGTCTGGCCAGCCAGGTGGCCCCAGGACTGACTCTCTGGCAAGGGCTGGGTTAGCAGAAGGCTGACATGCGCGCCCAGCTCCCGTGTGGATCGGAACAACTCCTGTTGCTCACTCTCTGTCTTCCCACAGGTGCTCCCACATGGCTGCTCACTCTCTGTCTTCCCACAGGTGCTCCCACATGGCTGCTCACTCTCTGTCTTCCCACAGGTGTCCCCACATGGCTGCTCACTCTCTGTCTTCCCACAGGTGTCCCCACATGGCTGCCGAGGGAGCAACAGTCACAGTTCGCCTCATCCGCTCATTTGAGCACCGAAATTTCAGACCTGTAGTGTATCGCGGGGTTAATTTGGACCAAACTGTGAAGGAATTTATACTATTTCTAAAGCAAGGTAAACAGAGTTGCGTTATTTCATTTGTATTTTGACAGTGAAAGACCTCTGACTATGATGTTAATATAATCTGTGAAAAGTACAAAATTAGACTGGGCCTAAGGTGCACGCACACCTGTCATCGCAGAACTCAGGGCAGAGCCAGGAGAGTCATCGCGCTTTCAGAGCTAGCTTGGGCTACCTAGGAAGTTTTAGGCCAGCCTAGGCCGTATAGTGACTTTTAGGCTAGCCTGGGCTACATAGCAATATTTATGCTTTAATAATAATAATAATATATAATAATAATAATAATAATAATAATAATAATAATAATAATAATAATAAATCAACCAAGAAAAGCTTTGGAAGCTAACAGGGGCCAGGCTGGCTCCTCGTATCCTGGGCCCTGTCACTAGCTGCCACAACTTGTTAGTGAATAGTATAAACGTACTCCCTGGGAGTTATAACCATCACGTTTAGCCTCAAAGGAACTAAGACCCAAGGCAGGGGAGGGCAAGAGCTTGTCACACAAGAGTGAGGGTGTGTGCGTGCTTGTCCCCCCAGAAGGATGTAGTGAAGAAATGGAGGTGTGTACCCATAATCCCACTGGGGAGGGCTGGCAAGGGAGTGAAGGAAGGACGGACACACAGACAATGAGATCGGGTGGGATTCTCCAACTGACACCCCTGCTGTCTGGAACCTCAGAGTGTTTATTAGGCCCAGCATGAGATGGGATGGGTTGGGGGTTGGTTAGTCGTGTTAAGAGGTCTCTGTAGGTGAGCAGTCCCAGGCTATAAGCTTCTGTGAGGAGGAAACCACAGTTGCTAATCTTTGCATGGACCGATCCATAATCCCTCATACTCGGATGCCCAAGTGTGGCCATCCCTCTTGAGCCTGGCCCATATGGGTCATGTTTTGCCAATTCACCATGGACCAATTGGTCTTGGAGTCCTTAACAGGCCTTGCTTATGTCAAAATTCACGTTTACTCAGGACTTGGCTCACCCCGGGCTTCCTCTGCCCCTTGCACCTGTCTCACAGAATTGATGAGCTCCAGGTTCAGTGAGAAGCCTGCCTGAAAAATAAGGTGGCGAGGGATTGAGGAAGGCAGCCAGTGTTGACGTCTG
Organism: Cricetiscus sungorus; assembly: GCA_030556225.1. Lineage (NCBI taxonomy): Eukaryota > Metazoa > Chordata > Mammalia > Rodentia > Cricetidae > Cricetiscus > Cricetiscus sungorus. The sequence continues at coordinate 18,717,540 of JANBXA010000367.1, read as the reverse complement.
ATTGCCACAGACACATACGCGTACGTAAACATGAACATACACACGAAGAAAGTCAGGTCTAGCTGCAGTGAGTCTGTGTCTTTGGGGACTCACGGGAGCCTTGCTGGGGAGTATGGCTGTGACGCAGGAGCTGAAGGGATCAGGAGAGAATGGATCACTGTGGCCGCAGAGAATCACGCCTCACACCCTCCATGTTTATTCATTGTGTGTGCATCTGTGTGTTGTGTATGCGTGTGTGTATGCGTGTGTGTGTGTGTGTGTGTGTGTGTGTGTGTACATGCTTGTGCCACAGCGTGCAAGTAAGGACAGTTTGCAGGATCAGGGTCTCGCCTTCCACCATCCCCATGGGGATCAAACTCAGGCCGTCAGGCTTGGCAGCAGGTGCTTTTACCAGCTGAGCCATCTCACTGGCTCAGAAGAGGAGTCTTCTGGTGGTGCTGGTTTATCGTTCTGAACATGCAGAGGGTGGAAATCCAGTCCTCATCCTGAGACAGCCTTATTGTTCTCTACAGAAGCAGTCCAGAGTCATCTGGTACAGCCTCCAGCATGTGCCTTTATTCAAGTGAAGTAAAATTGACATGGAGTACAGTGCACTTTTTAATATAGTTCCATGAACCGAAAACTATGTGACTTTATATTTTTACTGTTGTATTTTTCCATTTTTGCACGCATGTGCATGTGTGTGTGTGTGTGTGTGTGTGTGTGTGTGTGTTTGTGAGACCATGGGGGCCACACCTATTCACACCACCACACCCACCCACTGGGCTCTTGGGACCTGAACTCTATCTAGTTGTCATGTTTATGTGGCAAGTGTTTTAACCGTTAAGGCATCTCCCCGGCCTATGTGCGTGCATGTGTATGCAGGCTGTGTGTCATGATAATGGAGGTTGCCGGAGGTTGGGGTTACTTTTCAGGGACTTGAATGTCCCTTTGATTTAAAGCCTTTACTTTTCTCTTAGGTCTGTGTAGGTGTCTGTCAGGTGACAAAGCTAGGTGTTTCTGCATCCGTGTTGTGTCTGTCCCTTTGCTACCCTAACTTTTGGGTCAGATTGTAGACATGTTAGTCACTTAATGTGTACTTGGGAGGTGGTAAATAATGGCTTGCGCTAAACTCATCCAATCTTTCTTCTCTCTTCAAGAAGTGCACATAGATACACACAAATAATTTTAAAAACTTAAAACTTACTAAAATCATTATGGCTTTTTCTTTTTCTGCTCTTTTATCTCAACTTGGTTGGGCATTTCTACAGGCCCTGGGAACTGAAGCTTGGTTTCCTGCGAGAGCATCAGGGGTTCTTAGCTGGTGCTGAGCCGTCTCTCCGTCCATGGGCAAATGGTTTCCTTGCTCTAATTACTCCCCCTGATTCCTTGGGCTCTCTTTTTGAGAGATAAACGGGCTTGGTTTGAGGATGGGTGTCCTTTGCTGGCGTTTCATGAAGTAACTTCTGACTTACACTAAGAATATAAAGTTATGCGCCATATTCTTTTTTTTTTCTTTTTTTTTCTTTCAAGACAGGGTTTCTCTTTGCTGCCTTAGCTGTCTTGGAGCTTAGTTTGTAGACCAGGCTGGCCTTGAACTCAGAGATCCGCCTGCCTCTGCCTCCTAAGCGCTACTATTAAAGGCATGCGCCACCAGACTCAGCTATTTGCCCTTCATTATTATTACTACAAGATAAAGTTGTAGGGGAGAAAAGGTAACTTTTCCTCCGTCATGTGTCACAGAGCACACATGGAGGTCAGGGACACAGCTGCCTGCCCGTCCTGGCCTTCCATCGCGTTGGAAACAGGGTGTTTCTGGCCATCCTCTGCCTTTCGTTTGCCGTGGCTCTGGGATTGCAGACAGGCATGAACTCCCATCCCCATGTGAACTCTGGGGAATCGATCCGGTCTCCACACTTGCATGGCAAGGGTAAGCAAGGGCTTTACTGGCTGAGCCATCTCCCCAGCTCCAGCCTCCTACATTCTCAGTTGAAAGAGACCCGTGAACAAGAGAAAAGCCAGCAGGAGTTTACGGTTAAGTACATGCCATATGTGTGGGATTCCTCGGGAGTGAGAAATTCCCAGAGAAGTGCCCAGACAAGGGAGAGGACTTTAGGATTCTCCCAGGTGGAGTCTTTGGACAAGGGAGCAGAAAGACGTGGTTGCTGAAGCTTTGCCGTCAGGCACACTCTGATGCCCCCTGCAGGCTGACGAGAGGCACAACAGTCTTCTAAGGTTGCTCTGGGAGAAAGGGTGTGTAGGCTTTGTCTTAGGCAAACAAGGAGGGCAGGGTACTAGGCACCAGCTTTCGGCTCCAAACAATCCTTGTGCCAGGTAGGCATATATTGTGGTGGCGTGTTCTCATCACCCCCAGTGCTAATTACAGAGTGGCCTACATATTCGAAGTTTGTACACACATTTCTACAGTTATTTTCTAATTATTTTACATTTTATTTATTTTTTTCTCTGTGTTCCTGTGCGTGCCTGTAGCATGGTAAATAAAAGACTCAGAGACAGATATTGCGGTTCAAGCTGAAGATCAGAAAAGCAAAGCAGCTGGCCACTAGCTCTTAACCTCTTCCTATGCTCAGACCAAAGGGGTGGGCGATCCTCAGACTGCTCCCGACTTCCCTGCTCCTCAGCTTCACCCAGACTGCTGTGCTCTCCTCAAGGTGGCTAGAGACTGACTCTCAGACTGCACGTCTCTACCTTTTATACCTCCCAAATCCTGGCGTAAAGTCGTGAGCTCTGATTCACTCTCCGGTAACCCAGGGTGGTCTTGGACTCTGAGACCCACCTGCCTTTCTCTGCATCCCAGAACTAAAGGTCTGATCTCTACAGCTTGGGACTGGCTTTGCTTTCTGAATCCTCAGGCGAGCTTTAATAAATCATAAAGAATGCATCATCACACATGCCAGCATCTTGTACATGTGTGTGCATGTGTGTGTACCAGTGTGTGTGTGTGTGGAGGAGGAAGTCATTGTCCCCCTCTGCCGCATGGGTCCCGGGGATTGAACACAGGTTGTCAAGCTTGGTGACGGGTGCTTTTACCTGCTGCTGAGCCATCGCCCATGTGTTCAAGTCTTCACAGGTGCGGAGGGCTCTAGTGTTTCTTGCCATCAATGCAGCAAGAGCGTGATGTTCCTGGCCAGGCACAAGAGGATCCTCTCGAAGTCCTCGGGAATAAGATGTGATTTTCAAGTTGCTATGGTGGCACGGGAGGTAGTGGTTTCCCTCCCAGGGAACTTTGCCTCCCGGGTACTAGGGAATGATTCATTCCTTCACAGTAACGATTGGTTATCACTCTCCCCCACAGAATAGCCGTCATCCCTAGATGCTTAGGCCTGCCTGCTTGACCTTTCACCCGCCACAGCAGTGACGTAACTACTGCCAGTTTACATTGAGTATGTGGGGAAGTATAGCTGTGAAAGTAATCTAGGGCTGGCGGGGATGTTACTTAGTTGGTAGAGTGCTGACCGGGCGTGCTCAAGGCCCTGGGTTCCACCCTAAACACTGCACAAACTGGACATGATGGTGCACACCTGTAATCCTAGCGCTCAGAAGTGGAGGCAGGAGGATCAGGACTTCAAAGTCATTCTCAGCTACTTAGGGAGTTTTGGGCTAGCTTGTGTCACAGGAGACTTGGTGTCAAAAAAAAAAAAAAAGCAAAACCAAAATAAACAAAAATCAAAAAACAACCTAAAAAAACAACAACAAAACCCCAAACCCTTTAGGGTATGGACTCTTTTGAGCTGTGTCCCAGCTTGTCGTCTGATTTGAGGTCCTAGAGAACTCTGAGAAGTTGGTGGAGCCATGTATTTGCATGTTGTGAATTGTATGCATAGCAAAGGCCATGCAGTTGGACAGTGAAGAACGCTGGAGTAGTAATAATGAGGGCTAGCCTCACTTGTGGATCAGGGACTGTCTCATTTCTTCCATTTAGCCTCTCCCTTTAGAGCAGGAATTGGTGGTATCCCCATTTTAAAAGTAAAGAAAGAAGAACAAAGAAATTAAAAGCATGGGGCCGAAAATAAGTGCGTGGGTGGGGTGGGGGAGTGGGTGAGGGGGTGGAGAGGGGGGGAGAAATCCAGTAGCAGCGATGGCTCAGTGGCTTCAAGGCTTGCTGTGCAAGCTTGAGGACCCGAGTTCAATCCCCCACACTCAGGAAAAGAAGCTGGGCCTGCTTGTCATCTCAGTGTTCAGGGGACAGCGGCAGGAGGATTCCAGGGACTCACTGGCCAGCCAGCAGAGCCTACTCAATGAGTTCCAGACTAAGGAGGGACCTGACTCAAAACCAGTTAGGCCAGTGAGACGCTCAGCACGTTTGTGCTTGCTTTCTCCCACGCTTAGTGACCCACCCTTCCACAGTGCTCCACACCTGAAGGTCCTTAACCTCCCCAGTCGGCATCACCTGGGGAACCAGCGGTTCCAACATATCCGGACCACAGCAGGGTCTCACGACATAGCCAGGGCTGCCCTCGGCCCTGCGTACTTAGTCGTGTATTTTGATTATAGAAATAGCGTTGTTCCTGATGTAAATGGCCAGCTTTCCAAAGTAGAATCAGAAGGGTGCAGGACACCAGTCACGCAGGTGAGAGGAGATTTCAGGTATGCTCTGCTTTAGGGACATTTCAGTATCTTCCAAGACTTCCCGAGTCTGTGATGAGCTGTGACTGATGGCCTTGTCCAGCCTTTGGGCTCTTGGGAAGCAGCCCTGCTCTCCCGAGGCTGCACTAGAGCCTCCCCGCTGTAAGAGTGTCTTCCTTTCAGTGCATGTGTGTGCATGCCCATGTTGGTATGTGCATGTGTGCGCCCGTGTGAGCTTGTGTGCACCGTGTGTGTGCAATTGTCTGTGGAGGACAGAGGGTGTCGGATCCCCCTGGAACTGGGTTGCAGGCAGTTAGGAGCCAGCTGATGTGGATGCTGGAGATGGACCTCTACAAGAGCAGTATGCATGTTGAACCACTCAGCCATCTCCCCAGCTGCCTGCCCTCCTTTTGTTTGCTTGTTTGAGATAGGGCTCTCCTTGGTTGCTCTGGAGCTCACTGCTAGGCTACTTCCTGGCTCAGCTTCCCCAGTGCTGGGCCACAGGCATGCACAGCCACACCCCCATCTTTTACATGGATGCCAGTGATCGTGGTTGTGCGGCAGGAACATTGCCATTTCTTTAGCGCCAACACTGCCTTTTTATCTGTGTATTTCTTTGCATTTCCTACCCCCATTTTCCTCTCTTAGCATCGTACGTTAGAATACCACAATGTCTACAGTTAATGAACCGCTAAACACAGACCACCGCTGACTAAAGTTTATTCTAACTCCTTCCTTCCTTCCTTCCTTCCTTCCTTCCTTCCTTCCTTCCTCCCTCCCTTCCTTCCCTTCCCCCCTCCCTCCCTCTCTCCCTCCTTCCCTTTCTCCCTCCCTCCCTCCCTCCCTCCCTCCCTCCCTCCCTCCTTCCTTCCTTCCTTCCTTCCTTCCTTCCTTCCTTCCTTCCTTCCTTCCTTCCTTTCCTTTTTCCTTGCTCAAGGTTTCCAGGCGGGATCCCACTCTACACTCCATTATCCTGGTTTTGTTCTATAACATTATTTTATTATTGTGTGTGATGTGTGTGTGCCCTTGCCTGTGTGTCATCAAAGGACATGTTTGTAGAGTCATTTCTCTTCTTTCACCTGTCCAGGGGTCCTGGGGTCAAACTCAGGTCATGTGGATTGTGTGGCCTCTTTCCGGGCCCGTGGCTGTCTGGTGTCCTTAGCTCCTCTTGGATGTGACGGTTGCTCACACTTGGCACGCTCTGGCAGCCCTGGGGACTGGTTGATTTATGGCAGGGTTCCCTTTGGTTAGAGTTTGCTGGGAAGTCTCTGCGTGGTTGTGGGTCTTTGACTTTGTGAGAGGAAGGTCATGGAGACCCAGGCACCCTCCTCACATCCTGTTGAGACCGCCCGCCAGCCTTCCAGTGCTCTGTGCTGGCTAGCGGATGCCCTGCAGTGGGGCATGCCACTGCTGTAAAATTGCCCCCCCTTCAGGCTCTGCTTTTGCCTTTTGTAACAGGGTCTCACTTATTGCGGCCTGTTGTCAAACTGGCTGTGTAACTGAGAACGACCTTCAACATCTAATCCTCCTGCCTCTACCTCCTAAGTTTTTGAATTGCAGGCATAGATCACGTCTCTAAACACCAAGCCAGGAACTTCACTCCTGCCAGGCAAGCACCCGGCAAGTGAGCCCAGGCCCTGGGGCCCGTCGTTTGGAAGTTACTTCTGTGCACAGTCTGCAGTTAAAGATCAGGGAGGTTTTCCTCACTCCCGAGGGTGGGCTTTCTGTATCGTTTGTATTAATGTCGAGTTCATTGATATTTACGTTTACATTTATATTAACTTGCTTGCATCGCTGTAGCCCTGGTATTTGGTTTTCAGTTGGTATTCCTGGCACGGGTGCACATGTGTACACATGCATGTGCATTAAGTATGTCATTTTTGGTACAAGATGTTCCAGCCCACAGCCACTGGGCGTCACCAATTACCTCCTTGGAGCCTTGACGCTCACAAGAGCCAGGGCAAGGGGTTGACCGCGTTTCTTCCTTCTCCAGGGTTTACGAGTACCTGCCACACCCCAGGCATGATTTTTAGACGGTAACTACACAGTAAGAAAAGCAGGCTGTGGACTCTGCCCAGGATTCGAAAGGATAGTCCGTAGTGTCTTAATCTCCAGGGATTTATGAATTAGCGGAGAACAGAGACATTTTAGGTAAACCAGCGTGGCTATAGCAACATCCAAGGAGCTAGTGCCGATGGGGCTGTCGGTGGGCGTGACAGTGAGGCTGAGACGCCACGAAAGGTGTTGGTCGTGTCCCCTCTCCCGTCATCTCCACATGACAGTAGACCAGAGCCCGCTCTTCACCATTGCCTGGCTCAGGGCACACCGCCTGATTTGCCATCAGTGGCAAAACATTCCATGGATTTCCTTCCCTTCCCTCCTCCCTCCCCCCACCTCCTTTCCTTCCAGCCTGCATACTGTTTGTTTTTTGGTTTGTTTTGAGACAGGGTTTCTCTGTGTGTCTTTGGAGCCTGCCCTGGAACTCGATTTGTAGACCAGGCTGGCCTTGAACTCACAGAGATCTGCCCGTCTCTGCCTCCCAAGTTACTGGGATTAAAGGCAGGCACCACCACCCCAGCTCATTTTTTTACTATTTGTTGTTGTTGTTGTTTTGTTTTTTAACTGCTGGAGAGACAGCTCAGAGGCTAAGGGCTCTTCTTGTTCTTCCATCGGGCACCAGTTTGCCGCCCCCCATGTTGGGCAGCTCACAACTGCCTAAAACTCCACTTCCAGGGGACCCCAACCCCACCCCCTTCCTCTGCAGTCTCCTGAAGTCATGTGTGTATACCCTCCCCCCACACAGGATTGACACTAATAAAAATAAATCTTGAGCCCAGGCTGGACTCAAACTTTTCTGTGTAGCCAAAGATGACCTAGAATGTCTAATCCCCCTGCCTCAACTCCCCCAAGTACTAGGATTATGTCATGTGTCACCATTCCTAGTTTATGCAGTGCCGGGGCGGACACCCGAGTCCTCATGTTTTTTACATGTGTTTTCGGGTGCACATTTAGGTGAGCACACATTTGTATGGAGGCCGGAGGCCAATGTCTAATGTCTTCCCTTGATCGTTCTCCACCTTCTCTTTGTGAGAAAGGTCTGCCACTAAAGCTGGAGCTCATTCATTGGGCTGGGATGGCTGCTGGTCTCCAGGGCTCCTTCTGGGCCCCTCCCTCCCCCAGGGCTAGGGTTGCAGAAGTGCCACTATTGCCTGACAATGTCTGTGGGTCCTGGGGCTCCAAATCCAGATCCTTGTGCTTAGGAAGCAGCTTTTTCTTCCTGAGCCTTCTCACCAATAGTTCCAATAGTCCCACCGAATTCTCAGTATCTCAGCGATGGTTTCGTTACAGTAGGTGGCCCCTGGACTCTGATGCTACATTAGCTCCATTTTGTCTAATTTTTAAAATTAGCTTGGTCTGTAATTGGAGATGTGGTTCGGCCGGGAGTGAGCCTGCCTGGCATGTACAAAGCCCTGAGTTCCATAGTTGTTCTGTAAGACCTGCGAGAGCATGGTCCCTTGCGCTCCCACTCAGGAAAGGCGCCCCCCCCCCAATCACTCATGAGAAGCTGTCTTGATGCAAACGTATGAGGTCCTTTATATTCCAAGTGCACTGGGGCCCAACGGCCATACGCCACGCAGGGTAGAGGGCTGAGGACCCCTGGTACAGAATTGAGACAGGTTTTATAGGGTTACAACAAAGCCCATGCATCGTGAACCAATCACCTCGTAGCATCCAGTGCGGACCAATTAATTTAAACTATCCAAGCCCGAGCGTAGCCCAGGAAGTCCGCTTTCACACAGGATTCTGGGTGTGGCGACAAGGCTCATTTCCTGTGTTCGCTCACTCACAGGCTGTCGTAAACATTAAAGTAGGTGACCTTCAGCTAGGCTAAATTTTTCCATCCTAACAGTTCCGTGTAAGCCAGGCATGGTAATACCTGTAATCCCAGCACTCAGGCTAATCAGAAGTTCAAGGTCATAACTGGTTACATATGGAGTTTAAGGACAGCCTGGGCTATGTGAGACCCTGCTCAAGGAAAGGAAAAGGGGGAAAGAATCTGCCCTGTGGGTCTTAGAGAACAGGACTGAAAGACTGGGCATCCTGTTTGAATATTTTATAACAAAAAAATCATCATTCTGTCTTGCAGATGTCCCTTTGAGAAGCAGCTTGCCTCCACCACTCAGAAATTACAAATATGGTAACTAATTTTTCTTACTATTTTAAAAGATACATAATTTTGCATTATTTTTGTTGGTGTGAGTTCAAATGTGGTGTTCAAATATTAATTTACTATAAATTGAAGTCACTTTGGAGGGGCAGGATGTATAGCTTAGTGAAGGATGTGTGCTTAGCATGGGCAAGACCCCAGTTTGTTTCCAGCACATGCATGCACACGCACACGCGCGCACACACACACACACACACACACACACACACACACACACACACACACACACCAAGGGTATCTACATACACTCATGGTCTATTATGCATGTATGACCCATTGTTATTTTTGTATCATTGATGTTTGCTTAGCATATGAATCAGACATGCTTTTGAGGGTCTTTAGCTATCTACCTACCTACACACACACACACACACACACACACACACACACACACACACACACAGAATCTGGAAGTCTGCAGCGTGTGTGAAAGTCAATTGTAATTGTGTAAGGAAGTAGCACGCTTGTGAGGGAGAGCGTGCTTGGCAAAACTGTTTATAAATGAGGTTTCTTTGCCAGATAATCAGAGAAGAAAAAAATGGAAGGGGTCTAAGAATTAAGAGAAGGAATTTAGGGTTATGGATGTAGCTCCATCAGATTACACAGTCACAGGACTCCCTGGGTTTCGTCCCAGTCATGAATAAAATGGAGAGTGTTGGTGCATCCTTATAATCCAGTGTGCTGGTGCGCACTGGTAATCCAGCCGTCGGGAGGTGAGACGGGAGAATCTGAAGTTGAAGGTCATTTCCAGCTACAAATGGAGCCCAAGGCCAACCTGGCATGCATGTGACCCTGTCTCAGAAGAAGCAGTTTAGCCTTTTAAATGCCAATAACTTGAACATGCTCGATTTATACGCTGCAGCTAGTGACCTAAATAACAGGAGCTGAGGGTGGGGCTTGGTGGTTTGAATGTTTACCTTGTGTGCAGAGTGCGACCCCTACTACTGCACCAAGTGAGTAGTCTGTAGCACCCGGGAGGTGGACACAAGAGGATCCAATCTTCAACATCATCCTTAGGTATAAAGCAAGCTATAAAGGCCAGCCTGGGATACATGAGACCCCATCTCACAGGTAGGTAGGTAGGTAGACAGACGGACAGACAGACAGACAAGGGCTGGTGAGATGGCTCAGCAGGAAGAGCACCTGCTGTCAATCCTGACAACTTAAGTTCAATCCCTGGGACCCACAAATAATGGGAAGAGAGAACTAAAATTCACAAATTATCCCCTGCACTGGCACACATGCATGCACATACACAAACACACAATAAATGAAATGCAATAAAACGTAAAAACACCAGTAATAAAAGCCAGAGGCTGTGTGTCGTTATTTGTTATGAAGACCATCTAGGCTCATCCTCCAACAGGCACTGAGCAACCTTGGATTTGAGTCCCTGCTTAAAAGTTACGGTGCATCTATCTAATAGATATTTCTGCTAATTAGCACAGGCGTTTGAAAGTGTAAGTTTCTTATTACCTTAAGTCATTTTCTAGAGTGGCAACCAATGACCTACAATCTTTCGAAATCACAGTCTGCGTGTGCCTGCATTTTAATACCCAGCGTCTAATTGTGAGGTTGCAGAGGCGGCCAGGCAGGAGGCACAGGCACTGAGTGGAAAGTTCTTTGATTTATGAGACCTCGAGCATTTACATACGCAATATTGGAGCAGAGAAAGGAATAAAAAGCGTGAGTGAGGTAAATATGAAACTTCTCAATTGTGCCTTCCACAGGTTTTGAAGGAGATTACCTTGAATAATACCTCAGAATCTTAAGTTTGAATCCACCTGCAAATTACATAGTTTCTCTTTTTGCATATTTTGTGTGTGTATGCGTACGTGTAGGCAAATGTATGTAAGGTCAGGTCTTTAAAAGATAACTTTTAAGACAACAAAAGCAGAGCTGGGGAGACGTCGCTGGCTCATTTGATAAAGTGCTTGCTGGACAATCCCCCAAACCCTCATAAGACATGCTGGACACAGTGGCACATGTTTGTGCCACATCCAAGGGCTGGGGAGGCAGAGACAGGTATCTTCTTGGGGATTGCTGGCCAGACCAGCCTAATGCAACCAATGAGCTCCAACCAGTGAGAAATCCTGTCTCAAAAATAAATAAATGCATAAGTAAATAAATAAATAGCAGGGTGGATGGCTCCCGAGGAAGGACAGTCAAAGTTGTCCTCTGACCTACACACACATACACACACACACACACACACACACACACACACACTATATATATATATATATATATGTAAAACAAGATAGTATAGCCAACAGAGACTCTAGATTGCTCAGTGTCACTGGAGTAGAAAATGGCACGTAGAATGACCGTCTCGTTAACCTCCTTGTATTACGGCGCCTCTGCATATTCAGGTGACCAGACAGGACCATGGGGAGGAGTTGCAGAAGCACTGGATGTTGGGAGCCTGCAGTCTCCTGACTCCGCCTCCTATGATGGGCGGGACGCCCATGGCGATGTTATCACTATGTGCTGGGCAGGGGACCCAGTTACGCATGCGCAAGCCCCCCCTTTAAAGCAAGTGCGCCAAGTGCATCTCTCTCTCTCTTTCTCTCTCTCTCTCTCTCTCTTTCTCTCTCTCTCTGGGGCCCCTTCTCTCTTTCTTTGACCCCCCCTCTCAGCTACCCCCTTTCTCTCCCCTCTCCGTGTGGGCGCTGAGTCTCCTGTTTGTGTTTCTTAGGCAATAGCAGCTGCAAAAGAACTACACTGGACCCTGACAGATGTGGAGGGGTCCAGCTGAGGAACACTTCACTGTTTTGTGTCACTTAGGAAAGGCTGGGTGCCAGCTTCCTACCTACCCTGGTTACCTGGTGCTTGTCTGGCTGGTGACAGCGGAACGGTGCCTGAGTATGAAGGGGTGGGAGGGCTCAGCATCCGGTGTCCTTTCTGCTGCAGGGCACTGGTCCCGTGCTGTTGGGTGAAGGGCCCACTCCTACAGCCACCAGTGTCTGTGATTTCTGAGTCCCTCCTGCTATTACTTAGCATCTAGAGCTGTTGATTGAGCCATTTGTCCCGGGGCTCAGCTGCCATGCATTTAGATACACAGCAATCCTGACTCCTCTACACTCTGCTAAGCCTTGTATGTGGTTCTTTAGATTTTATTTATTTATTTATTCATTCTGTTTGTTTGTTTCAAGTCCAAGTCTCTCTATGTAGCCCAGGCTGACCTGGAAAACTCTATGTAGACCAGACGGGCCTCAAACTCATAGAGATCTGCACATCTCTGCTTACTGAGTGCTGGGGTTAAAGGTATGTGTCACTACACCCAGCTAGCCTGGTGTATTTTTGATGCAGTGACATTTTTCTTTACTTTCTTTGGTTTTGCCCATTTCTATTGAAGAGACAAATCTGGGTGAAAATTCCTGCTCACACATTTTTTTTTCCCCCGTCCTGCTAAGAAAATGTAGCTTCCCCTATAGTGGGTTTGCTTAACCTACTGCAGCATTTCTTTCACATTAGGGTCTGGGAGATTTCTCAGCAGAAGACTCAGGCTTGATTCCCAGCACAGACATGGACATGGCCATTCACAGCCATCCTTAACTCCAGTTCCATGGGGACCAAATGCCTTTGGGTGGCACCAGGTATTTTCATGGTTCCCCTAGTGAGTCCCAGCTGTGTCCCTTCACTGGACCCGAGCAGACATGTGCCAGCTTTGCTGGGGAAGACCTCTGCTGCCGGGCAGAAACCTTTCCCTGGAGCAGAGCTGCAGACTGCAAAGCTTACAGTGACTTTGTGATTTTCCTTGGTTCCCAGCTGCCAGGGTAATTTCCATCCGAGCTCCAGCTGCCAGGTACAGTGAAAGGCTGCCTCTAAACTCTGGATGGAGAGCAATAGGAGAAGACACCTGAGAGCAATCTCTGGTCTTCATGTGCATGCGTGCACATACGAGCATGCATGCTGTGCACCCATACATGCATGCATGCAACCATACACACATGCATACCCATGCACACACATGCCAAATGTGCATACATGCATGTACACATATGTGCATGTGCAGGCTCAGGTATGTATGAACCCCCTACACACAGGTGTACATATATATATACACAAAAAGAACAGCAGATGTTGGTGTCTTGTGGGCATTGGTGTGCTTGCCTGACCACTGAGCCAAGAATGTTTAAATCCTGAATGCACTTTTTCAGTACAGCTGTTTGACCTGCAGGCCTTGTAACTGCCCTGAAGGATTAGGGATTTTTTAAGCTACTTTTCTTCACTTGTATCTTTTTTTTATTTTAAAGAAGGGGTCTCACCATGCAGCCTTGACTAGAAGTTGCCTGGAATTTACAGAGATCTGCCTGCCTCTGTCTCCTGCCTTATGTATGTCTTAATTTAAGATTTATTATATGGATGATTTTAAAGTTCACTCTTAGCTGTTAGTGGCTCTAGAAGATAAAATGGAGTTACGTATTTGCTGTTTAGAGTTCCAGTTCCTCTGTTCCACTGTTACAGGTCAAACGCCTAAGCTTTGAACCAACATGGGCGTGTCTGACCCACAGGCCTCGTAAAGCCCAGTACAGAAGTTACACTTAACTAAAACACTGTAAAGTTTCCTGTAATTTGTTTTTGGTAATCAGTGGCTCCTGCTTTTGAACGTTGTAGATGACAATTTCGTATCACTCAATGTGAAAAGGTTGCACACCTCTCAATTTAAAGTATCTTTGTGTATCTTTCTCCCTCCCTCTCTGTCCTTTCTCTTCCTTTCCCTCCCATCCTGTTCCTCCCTGTGGTCCCTCCTTCCTCTGCCAGAGCCTTCATACGCCAGGAGAGCAGTGCACCACTGAGCTCCGCCTCTGGCCGCCTACACTTTCTTTTACGGCAGGGCAGATTTTAAATAGGTACATTTGTAAGGTTTTCCAGTTCCTTCATGTAATGATCACAACAGAGGTTCTAGATAAATCTGTGTGAACTAAGGACTTGTTTTGTTTTTCTTTCAGATACACTAAAGATTCTTCATCAACCACACAAAGCAAAGGTGTGTCTGTGGGTGGGGTTTCTGATGGGTGCGGTTTCTGCTATACCAGTTTCACAGGTGTTGCTAGAATTGGGAGTAGCAAATGGGCATGCGTGTCTAAAATCTCCTGTTTTAGGAATTACTTGCGGGGGGGGGGGGGGATTGCTTTCTACAGCCTTCCTTCCCAATTAAAGGGGGAAAAAGCAGGGGCTGGGATATGGCTCAGTCAATAGTGTTTACCTTGCAGGTGTTGGGACCTGAGTTTGGTTGCCCAGCATCCAGCTAAAAGTCAGATGCACTCGGAAGGCAGAGAGGGGGTTCCTGGAGCCAGGTCAGCCTAGCTGAATCGGTGAGCTCAGGAAGACCCTGAGGTGAGGAAGACAGAGGTGAGGAAGCATTTTGAGTGTGGGCTGTGGCCTGCAGTCGTGAAGGCTGGCTTTAGTGACCAAACTGCCACCGTGGTAGCTTGTGGAGACCTGGCCGAGGTACCCTGATGCGTGTGCACGCCGAGCAGCACCACGTGTATTGCCGAGGCTTAGTTGGCCTGGATCACAGGTTTGACAGTATGGATGCCACGTGTGCCCTGCTCACCAGTGTGTGAGCGAGGGCGTGGCCGAGGGAAACTTTAGGGAGGTCAGAAGGACATGGCGGCTCTAGAGAAGGATTGTGGAGTCTGCTGAAGAAGTGGGTAAGGAGTAAGAACGGGAACACCGTCTCCATTCGTCCCGTGTTGTTGTGGGCCGTACTCCCCAACTTCAGCCCCAACTGTGGCTTCTGCCATCACTGTTTTCTGAGTAGATTGTCTTTACCCGACCACCAGGTCTGTCTTCTCTATATGCACCTGAGGGTTCTCCATGATGTCTCAAAGTAAAGACTTTAAAAGAGAAAGAAATGACAACAGTAAAAATAGCAGAGAGCAGTTGAAGAAAGTAGAAAATTGTTATGGACATATGGCATTCCTGTGCACATTTACAAACACGTATGTGTGCATGTGCCCCCCATACATGTAAATCCAAGTCAGGGCCAGCGAGATTGTTGAGTGGGTAAGGCACCTGTTGCCAAGCCTGACAACCTGAGTTCAATCCCTGGGACCTACATGGTGGAAGTTGTCCTTTGACCTCTGTTATGGGATACACACACCCATTCATCATACACACAATTAATAAATAACAAGAAATTTAAAGATTTAGAAAGCTAAGTCATATGTACTTGTTACTAGTAGATTTTTAAAGTGTAAAATGCCAGGCATGGTGACACATGCCTTTAATCTCAGCCCTTGGGAGGATTTCAGTGAGCTCAAGGCCAGCCTGTAGCAAGCTTTCTTGTTAGACATTTTTGGGGACATTTTTGGAGTCTTACTATTAATTATGAAAGCTTGACCTTTAGCTTAGTCTTGTTCCCAGTTAACTCTTATAACTTAAATTACCCCGTTCTATTGACCTGCCACATGGCTACTTACCCCTCTCCCACTCTACGTCTGACGCTTTCTGTGTCTCTTGGCATTTCTTGTACACCTCGATAATCACAGTGCCTCTCTCCCTGGAAGTCCTGCCTGTCTCTCCTGTCTAGCTATCTCCATTTAGCTCCTTATTAAACCAATCAGAAGGCGCATTAGGCAAAGACACATCTTTACATTGTACACAAAGATTATCCTTCAACACCAGCCTGGTCTACATAGGGAGTTCTAGTATAGTTAGGATTACATGGAGAGACCCGGTCTCAATAAACAAACAAACACACAAATAAATGGTGTAAAAAGAATGCCTACCATATGTTTACACAAAATAGGCATAAAATGTGGTAAAAGCCCAGGTTGTGTCAAGAATCCACTTGTCATCTGGCAACCTAATTCCTTCCTAATTCTATACCAGAAACACAGTTCCAGGAGTAAACACTGGTACCCTGTGTATGGGTGCTGGCCACAAGAGCCCCGGTGGGTGCTGTCACAGAGGCGCAAGGTGTCCCTTACCGGAAGAGAGCTGAGTGTGTGTGTGTGTGTGTGTGTGTGGACAGGCGTGCACATGCGTGTGAAGACCAACGGTCAACACTGAACATCTTCCTCGATTGCTCCCTGCTTGTTGTTTTTTATTTATTTGAGACCGGGTCTCACTATAGGTCAGTCATGGCCTGGAACTCACTATGTAGGCCAGGCTGGCTTCAAACTCCCTGAGACCTGCCTGTGCCTCGGGAATGCTGGGATAGGAGGCATATGCCGCCGTGCCGTGCCTGGCTTCCCCCTTACCTTTTAGACAGGGTCTCTCACTGAACCTGGGGCTCAGGATTGGCTACATTGGCTGGCTTATCCCCAGACTGTCCTGCCTCCGCAGTGCCAACCCTGGGATTGCACACCATGCCCAGCTTTTGAACTCAGGTCCTGGCACTTTTGTGGCAAATACTTTATATCTTGTTATTCGTGTCTCTTCATACCTCTAGCACCTAGTGTAATACCTGCGTCATGAGAATCTTTAAAATCCCTGTTTCATTTTCATTTACTATTTGTTACATCTGCATGTGGGCATGTGGAAGGTCAGAGGGCAGCTTTCAGGCTTCTGTTCTCCTTATTGGTTATTTTTCTCTCTGCTGGGGCAAAATACCTGACAAACATGGAGACGGAGAGAGAGAGAGACAGACAGAGAGACAGAGACAGAGACAGAGAGAGACAGAGAGATACTTATTTCTCTTTCCTTTTATATTCTGTAGTTCATCATGGAGGGGAAAGCATTGCATTTATAGTAAGCAGCAGAGAGAGCTACTCATGCTGGACTCAGCACCCTGCTGTGTGTATACGTGCATATGTGTGTGGTGTGCAGTGGCCAGCAGAGGGTGCTGGGTGTCCTGCTCTGTCACTCTTTACCACACTCCCTTGAGACAGGCTCTCTCCCTCAGCTTTTTTGAGGGTGCTGGGGATTCAAACTCACATCCGCATGCTTGTACAGAAAATGCTCTTTAGTCAGCCATCTTTCCTGCTGTACAGCCACATTTTTAAGAGGGACAAAAAGACTTTAGGAGATGGCACATGATCCATCTCTGTTTGCACAGCAGAGTTTACAGGCTGGCCAGTGAGTGTCAAGGAGCCCCTGTCTCCACCTCCCCTAACTGGGATTGCACAGCATGGGGTTGCAAATGCAGGTCCCTGCCCTTGCAGGACGAACACTTTCCTGGCTCAGCTGTTTCACCCTCCCTTCCGAGTGCCACTCTCAGGTCTTCAGGACATCTTGGCCAAGCGTACTGATCAAGTGGGGATTCTTTCCTTCTAGACTAATGAGCTTGTGTTGGGTTTGGAGGATGACGACACACTCCTGCTGAGGGAAGACAGAACGCTGAAGGACTCGGGAATAGGTGAGAAGCCTGGGGTGGATGGAGGGGCATTGGGCTTCCCAGCCTGTGTGCGAGGACCCCTGGATGAAAGTATCTGGAAAAATCTCCCAAAGCAAAGCCCCTGTGCTGAGACAGCTGCTCTGCGTTCTGACTGTTTGACCGAAGGGCACTGGAATTCACTCTGCATATGTGCAGAATGCAAATAGTTCTTTTCAGGTTTGTTCGGAGCTCTGGTGAGGGTCATTTCAGATGACTGACAGGCTATTAGTACAATAACTACCGACTGTCATCAGCACTATTGGAGAGAATTGGACCTAGTGGACCTAATATAGAATCACGAAATGAGATGTTGTTTGTACAACACGAAGCGTAACTTCTGGTATTCACTCAAGTCTCTCAGGGCCAGCCAAGCTGTGGAATTTAAACTATAAGCCTGGTGTGTACAGTGGGGAAATTACCTGATTTAGCCTTTCAACCTAGAATGTGTGCTCAGTTCTGTTTAAAGAAATGCTGTGTGGTCCATGTCCTGGCCATTAGATGTCAGTGTAATTCTACTTAGGCCTTCAATGTGTGCATGGATATGAGCAGGGGTTCTGAGCAGAAGGCACACGCCACCTGTGACACACCTCTGTGGTTAGAGAACAAGATGGTGTCACAGTGCACACCTCGTTAGGTTCCTGTGTACGGTAGGTAAGAAACACGGACAGCTGGGGAGATAGCTCAGCGAGCTTTCTGTGCGAGACAAGGACCTGAATTTGATCCCCAGCAGCCCTGTAAAAAAGCTGAGTGTGAGCCGGGCGTTGGTGACTCACGCCTTTAGTTCCAGCACTCGGGAGGCAGAAGCAGGTGGATCTCTGTGAGTTCGAGGCCAGCCTGGTCTACAGAGCGAGTTCCAGGACAGGCTCCAAAACAATACAGAGAAACCCTGTCTCAAAAAAAAAAAACAAAAACAGACACAAAAAGCTGAGTGTGGCCATGTATGCCCCTGTAACCTCGGAGGGTGGGAGGTGGAGATAGGAGGGTCTCTAACTAAGGCTTAATGGCTGCCAGTTGCTTCAGATTCGGTGAGAGACCCTGCCTCAAGGGAATAAGATGGCAAGCAGGACAACTGATGTCCTCTTTTGGCCTTTGCACACACAGACTCTTGCATCCGCATGGGCACTTACACACACACACACACACAGATAGATATTGGGTTATGAAATCATAAACTTGATCTCTGTAGTAAGTCTACATACTTTGCTACAATTAATGCCCGTTTATATTATCAATATAAATATATTATAGTAGATTGTTTTTTTGAAATTAAAAATCATTTTTCTGTCTCTATGAATTGTGCACAGGAATTGTTTTCTCTGATGCTTGTATCATTTTCTGTAACTTCTTCCAGGATCAAGTTCCCTGGAAATAAATCAGATCTGGGACTATTTATAATGACTTCTTTCTTGGCTTGCCTTCAATCCTGGCACGGGGGAGATGGAGGCTGGAGGATCATGAGTTTCAGGTTACATAGCCAGTGCAAGACTAATCCAGACTATCTGCTGAGAGCCTGCCTATAAATAAGTAAACAAACAAATAAATAAATAAATAATGAATTAATGGTTTTACTATGTGGAAAAAGTCATCCACCAAATAGGTATTGAAAGTTTATTTTGTGTCAGTGAGAAATGATTTTTAACTTGACACTTGGTATATCAAAAGCATCTTTTATAGCGAGGGGCACTTGTCTAATTGAGACTTCTCGAACCTAGAGGAACCTTGGCTTGCTTTAAAAGTCTTCACCAAAATGGACGTTACAGACTGTTTTTGATGTGGGAATGGGTGTAGGTAGCTCAATGTAAAGCAATGTAAAATCCAGTGCAACTGTAAAAAGACTATGAGATAATAAAGTTGACATCTTGCAAATAAACAGGGAAGAAATGAATTAGCCAAAAGACTGTGAGTTTCTAGGAAATAAATTTTAAATCTTTAACTCAATCTCTATTTTAAAAAGAAATTCTAGATAAATTCATGTTACAATGTAAAAATAACTTTAAAGTATTTTTGCTTGCTGGGTATGGTGGCGCATGCCTTTAATCCAAGCACTCAGGAGGCAGATGCAGGTGGATCTCTGTGAGTTTGAGGGCAGCCTGGTCCACAGAGTGAGTTCCAGGACAGCCAGAGCTACACAGGGAGACCCTGTTTCAAAACAAAATTTATGCTGTTTTTTGTATGCATCTATGTATGTGTGTGGGTGGCTGGGCGTGTAGTGCTTTGTACCTTGGTACGCGCATGGAGGGGAAGGTGGGTCTCTCTTTCCATCAAGTGGGCCCCGGGGGTAGAACTTAGGACTTCAGGCTTCGCAGCAAGTGCCTTTATCAGTTGAGCCATCTTGTCACCTAATAAGAACGTGAGCTCATGACCTCAGAGGAGGCCATAGAGGGCAGAAGGTGTCCCTAAAGATGGTAGAGGCTGTGTTGGCTAGTTTTATGTCAGCTTGACGTAAATTAAAGGCGTCCAGGGAAGCAAGACCCTTAAGTGAGAGAACGCCCCACAGACTGGCCTGTGGGCAAGCTTGTGATACATTTTCTTAGTTGATCATTAGTGTGGGAGGGCCCAGCTCACCGGATGGTGTCACCCCTGGGCTGGTGATCCTAGATGCTAGAAGAGAGCAGACTATCAAGCCATGAGGAGCAAGGCAGCAGGCAGCACCCTCCTTGGCCTCTGCTTCAGTTCCTGCCCTGCTTGAGTTCCTGCCGTGACTCCCTCAACGATGGACTGTGATGTGAAACTGTAAGCTGCAATAGCCCCCTTTCTCCCCAATTTCTTATGGTCATGGCCGTCCTCACTGCAGTGTAAGCCCTAACTAAGACACAGACCGAAAGGAAGAGTAACAAACTATGAATACGCACGTTAAGTACGTTAAGTGACACATAAGCAATGGCTAGTCCCACTGAAGAACACTTCAGGACTTGGGAGGAGGGAGGGAGGGGGGCAGGGAGGGGGAGGGAGGGAAAGGGAGGGAGAGAAAGGGGGGAAGGGAGGAAGGAGGAGGGGGAGGGAGGAAGGTAATCAAGGTGCCATAGACCACTGTCCTATCTCAGTGCTGGGGAGGGGACACAGGAGGATCCCTGGGGCTCACGGGCCAGCCAGGCTAACCAGTCAGTGAGCTCCAGTGAGACCCCGTCTCTAACGAATACTGTGGAAGATCTGGAGAGATGGCTTGGGGCTAAGAACATACACTGCTCTTGCAGAGGACCCAAGTCCAGTTCCTAGCACCCATACTGGGCGGCTTATAACTTCCTATAACTGGAATTCTCATACCCTCTTCTTCCTTCCATGACTACTGAGCATGAGCACAGGCACACGCACACACGCACACACGCACACACACAACATAGACATTCATGTAAACAACCTTGTAGATAGTATAGAAAAGATAAATGAAAAACTATATGGACTGAAGGAGCAGTTAGCATGTCAAAAATACTTCCACACATTTGTTAGGGTGACAACTGCATGCTGAGACAGATGCTGTCTATGTAGCAGAACCAAGAAGGTGAGAGTTAACCCTTGCCCCCAAGGCTTGGCCTCAGAACTCGTTTATATCCATCGTGTCCATCTGGGTGACCTTGGACAACCAGCCATTAGTTCAAGACTGGCAGTCGTAAATAAACTGGTGAGCCCCAGGGAGGTGGCAGCGAGGGAAAGGACTTTCCCATGTGCATCTGCCGGAGTGTTCTTCCTCTCGGGCTCCGTGGTCCAGGACCGCTTTCCTTGTATCTCTTAGGTCTATAGGAGCTTGCCTCCTCAGGGCCACCTTCTGAAGGGCGGCAGGCTCCTTCTCACGTTCCCTGTCTGAATCACTGGCGCGGGTAGTCATCCCATGGATAGAGTGGATTGTGTGATGTGAGCACCATTTAAAACATACACATGGGGCTGAGGAGATAGCGTTCTTCAGTGGGACATGTGGCTCAGCAGTTAGACACAGCTCAAGTGTGTGCTTGATGTTCTGCAGAGGACCAGAGCCTGCATGCATCCCAGCACTCACAACTACCTGCAGGGAATCTAATCGAATGCCCTCTTTCTGCCTGTACCCCTCCCCCAACACACAATGCACACACCCTCTCACAGACGCACATGCACACATACTTAACCACATTTAAATATTTTAAAATAATAAAGGGTGTGTAATCCGTATTTGTAGGTGTGTCTGAGGGAAGGATCACATGCCAGCCAGCCAGCGAGCCCTGGAATCCCGCCTGTGTCCACTCTCCAGGCACGGGGGTCGCGAGTGTGCGCCCTGCATCTGACCTTTTTAAAAGTGTGGATTTTGAGGATGGCGTGCAGGCCCTGATGCTTGCAAAGCAAGCGCGTTTCCCATTCTTGTTTTAAGGCTTTGATCAGACTTTGATTCAAATTGGATCCTTTTTGTGGGCTTAGAGTGAGCCAGGGATCCCCGAAACGCCCTCGAGACCTGGCGAGGCAGCACGTGGGTCCTTCCTCGATGCAATTTCCTCTGCTTCCGAGAGCTGTGTTCTGTTCTCTGGGGAGCACGCCTTGGTTATATCTGGGGAGGATGCAGGGTCCCCCGAGAATGGCAGGAAATTACAAGTGGGAGTCGAGTTGTCAGGTGTGACATTTCTAGGGAATTTTCCCTCCCGCCTGGCCTGTGTCTGGTTAGGTTTCAGGGAGGCTAAAGAGGACAAACTCAAAGTCAGCACTGGCTTTTTCTACGCCTTGATCTCGCTGGAGAGCTGTCAGTCTGCTATCACAGCCAGTTGCCATGGGAATAACGCCATCGCGATAAATGTGTCATCCTGACTTTCTGCAGGAGTAGGACAAGAAAAAGCCGGCAGGGGACCTGGAGGAGAGAGCTAGATCCATTCCTCTGCGGCCTTTCCTCCGTGTTGGGACCCCGCGGTATATTCCACACAATAGCACACAGCACGCGCCACCCCACGGGATAGTCCTGACAGTAACGCCCATTTTTGTTGGTGGACTTATATAAATCAAGTCATTTGCTTAAGGGCTAGGAAGATCGCTCGGTGGTTAAGGGCATTTGTTGCTCAAGCACGAGGGCCTGAGTTCAGATCCCCAGCTCACATAGAAGAAGCTGGGCGTGGCCACACATATTCACCTATAACCCCAGAGCTGTGGGGGCTAAGACAGGAGATCACAGAGCTTGCCAGCTGCCACCCTAGCTCCAGGCTAAGGGGCGACCCTCTCGAAAGAGCAAGGTGGAGGGTGATGGGTCGGAACACGGACATCCTGTTCTGGCCTCTGCACAACACACATCAAAAAGGGAAGTAGGACTTAACTTCCAGGAAGGAGGAGGGAGTTTCACCAAGACGTTTAACTGATGGGACTTAAAGGTTGTTCTTAATGACGTTTCCTGGGCTAATCCACCTCAGAAAGAAGAGCCCCATTTTGTCTATTTCATTCTTCTTTGTATTCTTGTTGTTCTTTTCGAATCTCTTCTGCTTCGAGAAAGGACTCGTGGCTTAGCGGCCCTTGGAGCAGGCCGTGTTTTACTGTAAGGTTGACGGTGGGCCACGACAGCACTGCTTATCTGAAGGGAGGCCTCGTCCTGCCAGCTCTTCTCCACTGTGCTTAAAGAACTGTTTGAAATAGAATAAGCCTGGGGAGAAAGAGTGGAGGGAGGGGTTGTACACTGGTCATCATCGTGTGTGGGAGCGAGCGTGCGTGGATCGGCACGAAGCCCGCAGCTTTGCACATGGTGGTCCACACGTGTGGCCCCAGCATTTGGGAGATGGAGGCGGGATAAGGACTTCAGAGACACCCTCACCTACACAGGGAAGACTTGGTCCACAGGAAACTTCGCCTCAAAACGAAAATCATCTGTAATTGCTGCTTAATTTGTTAAAGATTTTAAGTATGTGAACCTGTTCTTTCAAATGTTTCCAAAAGATATCCAGATTTTATAAAACCATTATTTCTTTCTCTTGGAAGCTATGTGCTAAAGTCTGAAATCTATTTTTTGTTTGTTTGTTAGTTTAGCTGGAGTTTTTGAAGCAAGTTATCTCTGTGTAATCCATGCCAGTGGCCTGGAACTCATGACCCTCCTGCCCCAGCCTCCCAAGTGCTGGGATTTTGGGTGTGGCGCTATGCCAAGATTAAAACTGTCGTATGCAAGCCAGGCAGTGGTGGTGGTGTCAGTGGCAGCAGGCGTGGTGCACACCTTTAATCTCAGAACTTGGGAGGTGGAGACAGGTGGATCTCTGTGAGTTCGAGGACAGCTTGGTCTACAAAGCTACACAGAGAAACCCTGTCTTGAAAAACCAAAACCAAAACAAACAAACAAAAAACCAAAACAACAACAATAACAAAAAGTGCCTTAGGCTTTATTTGTATGTGTGCGTATGTGTAGCGTACATGTATGGGGGCATTCACAGAGGCCAGAGGAGGACATCAGGTGTCTGCTCTGTCTTTCTCCGCCTCATTTCTTTAAGACCTGGATCTAAGGTGGTGGCCACCAAGTATTGGGAGCCTGCTGTCTCTGGCTCCCACAGACCTGGGCTTGTGTGACCACAAGTGTCCCGAATTCAGATTCAGGCCCGCCTGCTTAGACAAAGAGTACTCTTAAGCCCGAGCCACCTCCCCACGCTTCATGCCTTACCCTTGAATAGTTAACTTGTACTTTGTGTTTCTGATTTGTTACAGTCGACCTTTAAAGTAGATATAATTTAAAACATTAAATTTAACCCATTTGTTGGCCCAGTTTTCCAGAGAGACTGAGGGTCATGGTCTGAAAATAAAATCTCCACCTTCTGTGCCTTTATTCTGAGCCTTTGTATCCATCCGCAATGTGTAGATAGATACCGAGTCACAGTGAGGTGTGGTACACACAAAGACAGGACTGTCCTGAGCTCCCAGCCATTGGCCTGCATCGTACGGTTCAGCCCTGTCTCAAAGACCCAAACTCAACCAACAAAAAAGTAGATCCAAACTTGAGCAATGCAGCCTTTGTGAGGGGAGGTCAGCCTGGTGCACATAGTGAGTTCCCGGCCAGCCAGGACCACATAGTCAGACCGTGTGTCAAAAGGAATAGGCAAGCAGAAGCCAAGCCGTAAATACTGAGTTGCTCTCCTCAAAATCAAATCGCCTGTCCCGTGTCTGCCTCCTCTCCAGTTATCCTGAGAGGTTGCAGGTGAGGGTCAGCGGCAGGCGGTAACACCATGTGTGCAGACACAGACACTGTAGCGCCCTGTGTGTAGCAGCACAGTTAAAGCCCGCCCTGCTGTTGGAGCACACGCCTTTGCTTGCTCTGGGACTGGGGATGTGCCCGTGGGTAGAGTGCTTGCCTCCTATGCACCGACTTTTCCAGCCCCAGTGCCGCATGCACTGGGCTAACGGCACACCCTTGTACTCCAGAGCTGGGGAGGTAGAGGCAGGAGGATCAGAGGGTCATGGTCATCTTTGGCGTCTAGGGAGTTCAAAGACACCCTGTCAAAAAAGAAAAGAAGAGGAGAGGGAGGACTGTCATGTGGCTATCCTGGGAGTCTCCTCTCAGAAAGGGTAGGGCTCCAAGTGCCTCCCTTGGAATGACTAGTGTCCTGAAGCCACACCATCCCTTCTCTCTGTGCTCGTGTATTTGCTGCATGTGTGTGGAGGCCAGAGCGGGGCATCTATTACTCTCTACCTTGTTACCTTGAGACAGGGTCTCTCACTGAGCCAGAAGCTCGCTGCTTCGCTGTTTGACTGTTTGAGCCAGGCTGGCTACTCTCAGCCACCCCAACAGGCTCACACAGCCATGCTCAGCTTTTACACGGGTGCTGGGGATTCGAACTCAGGTCCTCATGCTTGCAAAGCAAGGGCTCTTATCCACTGAGCCATCTCCAGCTCCTCTCTGATTCTCTCTGATTCTCAGTTTCTCTCTGTGGTGCCCCCCGCCCCTCCGCCGACTCAATGCGATGAGAGTTCCCAATCAAATGATCAACCACGTGGATTAAATTTAATCCCGAGGACGAAGTACGTCTGGACCAAGGCTCTGTGGATATGGCCATATCATTTTTCTTCTCTCAATATTTGTTTCTTTTCTCTAGGAGCGCAGGATAGCTTATGGTAGAGAGACACTACATATGATATTCTTGCAAACAACAAAAGCATTCTTAATGAAATGTCATGCTAATCTCTTGAATTTCGTTCTTTTGTGATAGAATCTAATGATGAGATTAGAGTGGTACGCTGTGGACCAGCGCTAATCCTCTGCACTCCTCATCCTATTTATTTGGGTTGAAGAGTTTTACTTGTCTCTTCGGGGCGCCTATGTTAATTGAGTACTCAGTATTCATTACGGATAATCATGTCTGTTTTCTTGTTGAGCTTCGGAAGGCCCTTTTGCCTTCTGTGAAAGCCGAGCAGACTGCATTAACTCCTGGTTTAATTTTAAAAAATCCAGTGTGGAACTTGTGGGTGCCAACACCTTGAAGAACCACATGATTAATAATGGGAAGGCTCTCCATCAGATCTGAATTAATAATGATGCTGACTTATTGTTTTAGAAGACGGAGTCCTTGACCCGCTAGGTTGAAAGCTGCGTGGCCGCCCTGAACCTCTGCGGGTCCTTTAGCTGAGCCATTTCCCCCGTGAATAATTAGAGGCATTTGAAGGCATTGCATAGAAGCCAATTTGTGCCTCTCACTTTGCATATTGCTGAAGCCTCATGAATTAATCATAAGCAGGGCCAAAAATTAACTTCTTCAGACACATATTTTGATGGGTCATGAGGGAGAATGTAAAGTGATCTGTAAAATATTCTACTGATCCTCTAAGTATTAAATTATTATACCTACGGGCTAATTTCGTGGGGCGGGGGGAGTCCCTTCCCTTCTGGAACTGACTAGTCTATTTGAAAGAGATCAAGGTTTTTTGGGGGTTTTTATTTTTTTTCCCCTCTTTTTCTAGGGATATAAATGAGCCATGTAGGTACGTCTTGAAAAGCTTCACTCTTGTGTTAACTCTTGATTTTAGTTTTAGGAGTTAAGGATCCTGGATAGCTCAGTCTGTAGAGCAGCAGACTTTTAGGAGTTATTGTTTTCAGATTTTTAAATTACAATTATTTGTGAGTGTGTGTGTGTGCACATGCATGAGCAGGCATGTGTTTGTGTGTGTTCATGTGTGTAAGTCAGAGGACATGGAGGGTCTCTCCCTCCATGTTAGCTCTGAGGATTGAACTCAGGCTGCCAGGTTCGGCAGAAAGCTCCTTTATCATCACACTGGCATGAATTATTCTTCCTTTTATTTTTGAATTATTTGAGTTTTAATCTCCCATAACCACACTGAAACTTCTGGTTGATTTGGTAAAAAGTTATTATGCAGTCCAACCAATAACTTGTCTTTTCATTTTAAGCACCCAGTGTAATACAGATTTCCATACTTGCATAAAAATCTGGTTTTACATTAAAATCCTGTTTCTCTCCTTTTCTGTGTTCCTTCTTTCCAGCCAGTGAAACCGAAATTGCATTCTTCTGTGAAGAAGATTATAAGAGATACAAAGCTAATCCCACCTCATCCTGGTGAAGGTGCCCGGGGACACCTTTGCCTTTCTTTATTCCACAAGTGAGATTTTTTAAATTGTCAAATAAATCTTTAAAAAATTAATCCTTGGCTTGATTTTACTTTATCGGGGTCTTTCTCTGCCATTCTCTTTTCTTCCTTTCCTTCCTCCCCCTCCCCCTCTCTACATGAGACCCTGTCTCAGAATATTTTGTTTTTTTTTTTTTTTCTGACATTAGGAAGTATTTGGTGGCTTAATGTGTTGGGTTCTTTTAAAAGATACAGCCAGAGCTGGGGAGATTGTTAAGATCGGTTGCTGTGCAAGCGTGAGGGACTGAGTGTAAATCCCACCACCCATGTGGAAAGCAGGCTTTTGTAACCCCAGAGCTGTGGAGGGACAGACAAGAATGTCACTGGGGCGTGTTAGCTGCCAGCCTAGCTCCAGGTTCAGCAAGAGACCCTTCTGAAAGGTTTGAATCAGACAGTGACAGAGCAGCACATCCAGCAGTCTCTGCTGACTCTGCATGTGCTAGGGGTGAGTGCCCTTTGCACATAAAACACACGCACACACGCACGCACACGCACGCACACGCACGCACACACATGTGCACACGCGCATGCATGCACACACATGCACGCACTCACACGCACATGCACACACATATACGCACATGCACACACATGCACGCACACACGCACATGCACACACGCACATGCACACACGCACATGCATGCACACATTTTAAAAGTGTAGAGAAAGATGAAACCAAGATCATACTGTTTGGAGATACTCTTTAGAGAAACTACTCTTGTCTCCGACTGGCAGAGATTACAGGAGGCTCTTAAGGGGCAGTCAAGGCCATTGTTCCCCCAGGAGTGTGAGATGTGCACCCCCAAGGCTTTAGGTAGGGTGGTTTCCTGGTGTAAGAGGGTTAGTTGTCTTGCTTTGCTTTGCCTT
>JANBXA010000367.1:18667500-18685000 GCA_030556225.1 Cricetiscus sungorus | reverse complement strand
AAGGAAGCTTGCTTTCCCCGTGGAGAGGATAACAGGGACCACACTACAGTCTGGTCACATAACTTACGCAATATACGTGTGTCAAATTCGATGCTGCCTGGAGGTCCCTTCATAGACAGAGCCTAACACAAAAAATTCTCATCACATGTGTCGTGTTCTTGCACTGAACCGTCACAGATGCTGCAACTTCATTTGGAACAAACAACTCTGACCCCCATAGGTGCTGATCCACTCACTAAGCATAACGTTATTAGAGTTTTGTTGCTGTTAGTTTGTTTTGTTTTAGATTGCAAGGACTGAGTCTCCTGGGTCATTTGGGGCTGGCAAGATGTCTCGACAAATAATGGTGCTTGCTGCCAAGTTTGATTTCCTGAGTTTGATCCCCAGGACCTACATGGTGGAAGGAGAGAATCAGCTCCTGCAGGCTGTCCTGTGACTGCCACATTCTGTGGCATGTGTATATGCATATACACACATGTATACATTCCAACTGTGGCATGTGTAAACACACATGTATACCTTCAAGCTGTGGCATGTGTAAACACGCATGTATACATTCAAGCTGTGGCATGTGTAAACATGCATGTAAACATTCCAACTGTGGCATGTGTAAACACACATGTATACATTCAAGCTGTGGCATGTGTATATGCACATAGACACACATGTATACACACAGACACACATGTATACATTCTAACTGTGGCGTGTGTATATGCATATACACACATGTATACATTCCAACTGTGGCATGTGTAAACACGCATGTATACCTTCAAGCTGTGGCATGTGTAAACACACATGTATACATTCAAGCTGTGGCATGTGTATATGCACATAGACACACATGTGTACATTCAAGCTGTGGCATGTGTATATGCACATAGGCACTTGTGTAGATTCCAGCTGTGGCATGTGTAGCGCATGTAGACATGTATACATTCAAGCTGTGGCGTATGTAGACACACATGCACATTGGTTCTGACTTCAGCGATGTTTTGAAAATAGCAGCATTGGGCACTTGGGGAACATGATAGACATATCATCCACCCCGGGCCAGCGGGCAGCTTGCAGCCATGCTAACCTGTAGGATTTCATGCCCATCATTGCTGTCCTCAGTGGGAAGAAACTATTGTCTCTTCTTGTGTCACGGGAACGCACAGGCCCAGCCGCTAGCCAGGGAGGTTGTGGGAGCCTGGGGGATATTTTCACCACAGCAATTGTGTTTATTTCCATGCTTTCCCAGATAGGTACAGTGACAGTGATCCTACCCATATGGGCACCTGAGGTCTCTCTGAGACAGGAGGGGAGGGCAAGGCATCCCCACTTCTGGTAGTACATTTGTCATTTGTGTCAGGCTCTGAGATTGCTGCATTGTCTTCCTAATGGGCAGGGGAGGCCAAGCCCAGCCCCCACCCTGTATGTATGTGTGTGCGCACACATACACGTTCATGTGAGGGGTGAGTATTATGGAGTATGAATGCACATATGTACATATGCACATGGAGGCTGGAGAACAACAAATAGGTTCCATCATTGGGACGGGCGGTGGTGGCACATGACTTTAATTCCAGCACTTGAGAGGCAAAGGCAGGCAGATCTCTGTGAGTTCGAGACCAGTCTATTCTACAAGAGCTAGTTCCAGGACAGCCTCCAAAGCCACAGAGAAGCCCTGCCTTGAAAAAGCAAAAATAAATAAATAAATAAATAGATTCCATCATTGGGCTGCAATTACCCAAACAGGCTAGGCTGACTGATCATGGAGCCCCAGGGATCCGCCAGTCTCCTACCCCCTGATACTTTTTTATGTAGACTGTGTTCATTGAACTCATATGTGTGAATGTGTGTGCATGTGTGGAGGTCAGAGGAAAATCTCTGGTGCCAGGCATCACTGTCTACCTTGCTTTGACGGGGTTTCTGTTGTTTGCTCCTTCTAATGCTAAGCTAGCTAGGCTCCAGGCTTCTGGGAAATGCTCCTCTTTGAATTGCATTCCACTGCGTAGTTGCTGGCATTGCAGACAGGCTCTAATGCCACCAGCTTTACATGGGTCCTGGGGATTCAAACCTGAGCCCTCTCGCTTGTGCAGCAAGGGTTTTACTAGCTGGGCCATCGCCCTGACCCCAGGCAACTGGACTTATGCTATTCATTTCTCATTGTGTGTGATTTGGGGGACAGGCTCGGCTCATAACGCTGTTTGCTGGCTGTTTCGTCTCGTTATTCTCAGAAACCCCTGATGAGTCAGATTAGGAAAGTTAGCTCGATGTGAAGATGATCTCTCAGTTGATTTAATAGGGACTCGAACTCTGCCATCGGGGCAAGGGGCCTAGGGCTCTGCAGGCTTCAGCACCCTCCTTTCACAATGCCCCACAGTATGAGACCCCAGCTTTCCTCTTCATTTCCCCTTTACACCTCCAGCGTCTCTGGGAAGTGCAGGTATGGAGGAAAAGCTAGGACTCTTGTCATTTCTTTTCATCTGACCCATTTATTCAATGACTCAGACTGAGGGCAGCCTCCTGTTCCCAAATGTGCATTTTGGGTGAGAACATGAACATGAGAGTTTAGATAATGGCCTTTGGCGACTCATCCCTTTTTTTTTTTTTTTTTTTTTTTGTCATTAGTCAGTGAGAGGTCTTACAATGTGTAATAGCTTAAGAGAGGCACCCAGGATGCGTGTCATACTGCTCACATTGTGTTTTGTAAAATGTGCCCCGATCTGTTCTGTTCTGTATGGCTCTGAGTGAGTCCTCAGACAATAACCACACTGTAGGCACCAGACTGAAGATGGAGGAAATCTACTTTGGGTACCAGATGATGCTGTATGACTCTTGAACCAAGTCAAGGCAGGGTGGGATGCAGTAGGAAATGTTCCTGTGGCACAGACATGAGGACCTGGGGTCAGGTTCCCAGAACTCACTTAGAAAAACAGGTGATGAGCTGGAGAGGCAGCTCAGTGGCTGAGAGCCCAAACAGCTCTTCCAGAGGACCTGGGTTCAGTTCCCAGCACCACACGGTGGCTCACAACTCCAGTTCCAGGTGATTTAGTACCCTTTCCTGACCTCTGTAGGCTCCTGTATGCATGTGGTGGACAAACATACACTCAGGCGCACACACACATACATGCACATAAAATAAATACTTTCTAAAATTAAAAACAAAAACAAAAACAAAAACAGGCGGGCTCAGTAGATAAAGGTGTGTGTGGCTAAGCCAGATGACCTGAATTTAATCACCAGGACCTACATGGTGGAAGGAGAGAACTGGTTTCTGATCTTCACATGCATGCTGTGGTGTATACACACACACACACACACACACACACACACACACACACACACACACACAGACACACACATACACATAAACACACACATAGACACAGACACACAGACACACACAGACACACAGACACACACATACAAACACACACACAGACACACAAACATATACAGACACACACACACAGACATACACATACATACATACAGACACACACAGACTCACACACACAAACACACACAGACACACACAGACACACACATACAAACACACACACAGACACACAAACATACAGACACACACACACACAGACATACACATACATACATACAGACACACACACAGACACACAAACATATACAGACACACACACACAGACATACACATACATACATACAGACACACACACAGACACACAAACATATACAGACACACACACACAGACATACACATACATACATACAGACACACACACAGACACACACACACACAAACACACACAGACACACACAGACTCACACACACATACAAACACACACAAACACACACAGACACACATACACACACTCACACACACATATAGACATAGACACACATACAGACAAACACACACAGAGATACACAGACACACACACAGACACACAGATATACAGACACACACACAGAGAGACACAGACACACACACCCCACATTCAGTCGAAGCTAATTCCTGAGGTTTAGCGCTCCCAAATGATCAACCCTTGCCTCATCTTTAATTTCAACTCTTTCTTGCATAAATGAATGAGTTGGAGACTGTGTTTGAGTTTTAAAACAAGGCTTGGCTGTCCCTGACACTCATTTTATAGCAAAATAAATTCAGTGGGTCTGCATAGAAGGAACACATTTACATCATCAGCTTCATAAACTTGTATGGACTGGGCTCTGGAAAAAAAAAATAGCTCAGTGGTTCTGAGCGCTTATGTATTTCAAAAGGAGTTGAGAAATATGACTAAAACTTGTGTTAGAGGGCCTGGGGATGGCTGAGTTGGTAAGCTGCTTGCCAGGTATCCATGAAGCATCTAAACTGGGCATTGTGGTACATGCCTATAATCCCAGCATTTGGGAGATGTAAGCAAGAGGACCAGAAGCTCAAAGTCCCTCTTGGCTATACAGCCAGGTCAGCATGGGCTACATGAGACTTTGTCTCCCAAAGAGAAAGACAGAGACACACAGATTAGTTAGTGCCCGTCTCCTGTCTCCTCCCATGGGCACTGCATCTGCCTCTCTGTGTCAGATGAGTTTCTCTGGAAGGAAGTTCCTTGTATGCCCAGAAGCAATTCTGTGCCTTGTGAGGGCTCTTTTTTTTTTTTTTTTTTCCAGCCAGAAAACAAAATACTGTTCTGATTATCCACCATAGGAAAGATAAGTGTCCTAGATTCTCATCTGTCTCCTTTTGAACTGTCCCTGGAAAGCTGAGTAGAGCGCTCAATGGTGGCTTCCAGAAGGATACACAGTACCACGCAGTTTCCCTCACTTGCCTTAAAGCAAAGTTGCTTGTTTGGAAGTGACCTAGAAATGAACTTGTGGTGACATTTAAAATTATACAAATTACAAAAGGCAAGTGGTGCACTTTTGCATGGGTTGTTATTTGTCTTGCTGTGTTTGCTTTAGGCAAGCGTGAGGAGAAGGAAGGAACGTCCCCTTGGCAGTCAGGAGGCAGCAGCATGAGGAGCCAACACCCACCACCACTGTCCTCGAGGTGTGACCTTGGTGGAGCTGAAGCCTCAGTCTTCTGCTCCATTCAATGGGGGTGTCCTGCTGACCTCACAGGATTGCCCTTGGGCTGCAGGAAAATGACCTAGCAAGGTGCATAGCACACGTTATTGAATCTATGTTTCATTAACATTAATCCCTTTGCACCAAAGGTGTAGACGCTGGGGCTAGGGAGATGGTTCAGTTGGTAGGGGCGACCTGAGCTCTCATCCCCAGCAACCCTCAGAAAACCTGGGCATGGTGCTATGTTTCTGCAATTCCAGGGCCAGGGAGGCAGACACAAAGGTCCCTGCAGCTCGCTGGCCAGCCAGCCTGTCCAAATAGGGGAACCTGGGTCCAGTGGAAGACACCGTGTCGGAGAACAAGGAGAAGAATCTGGAGAGATGGCTCGGCGGTTAAGAGCACGTACTACTCTCACAGAGGATGTGGGTTCAGTTCCCAGCACCCGTGGTAGGTGGCTCCCAAGTGCCTGTAACTCTAGCTCCGGGGGATTGACACCCTCGTCTGGCCTCTCATGTGCACATGGTCTACACCATTATAAAAAATAAGTCTTTCAAAACGAAATCAGGTAGAGTGATTGAGAAAGAGTTGACATTGACCTCTGTCCTCTACATGAGCAGTCACACACACGAATGTGCACCCTCATGCTCACACACAAACACACTACACAATACACACGCCACACACATATACTCACAGAAGAAACTGTAGATGATGAACAAAATGCTATATCCCCTATGTAGCAAGCATGGTACTGGACTTCCCGCAAGGCAGGCTGATTGCTAGCGTCTGTCGGTCAAACCCTCAGCTCTGCAACGGCCCTCCGTGTTCCCATCCAGGAAGGACTCTCATTTTCCCAGAAGCCCTTGCCTTCTCGTCTCCTTTTCCAGGCGCCTTACCCCCGGGTACACGCAACCATAGCACGTGACCCATTGCTTTCCTGTGTCCCCCTTTTTCTGCTTGCTTTGTTTTCTAGTTAGGAAATGTAGGCTCTGTATCAAACAGCAGGACAATTAAACTTCCTTTGTTCTCTGGGCACAACTTGCTTCAAGTTCCAGCATAGAGCACATGGGCATAGAGGGGCCAAACGTGGTTTCGGGAGAATGGTCCAGCAGAGTCAGTTTTTGTGAATTCTCTAGGTACGAAGCTCAGGGCCAGCGATGACTGCCCCACTGGTCTTCCAGTGAGATAGCTCCCTGTGGTTTTAGCCTGCATTCTTTAGCGGTAGTTGGTACCTGGTTGCCCTCTGTCAGCCACCAGGTGGCAGCAGAGTCTGCGGAGGACCGGAAGCTGGGGGCAGAGTCTGTGAGTCATTTATTCATCTCCTAGAGTGGGTGGATGGCCCCTGCGGGTGGCTGGCCTTGGAGTTCTTTAGCTCAAAGTCAAACCCATTAACTCGTGACTGGTGTGGCCCTTACCAGTGCTCAGGAGTGGTGGTGGGATGGGTAGCTTGGAAGATTGGATTTAACGTAAAGGCATGAACCTATTGTGCCTCTGATACTCCTGCTGGTGTGTGTGTGTGTGTGTGTGTGTGTGTGTGTGTGTGTGTGTGTGTGTGTGTCAGGTGTTCACTGACTGGCTAGACTTGCTGGCCAGGGAGTTGTGTTATCCAGCTGTTTCGGCCCCACATCTGCACTGGTGTTACAAGTGTGCACCACTATCCCTCGCTCTGCACAGTGCTGGGGATCAGACACGGCTCCTCGTGCGAGTGTGCGCGGCCCGCTGAGCCGCTGAGCCGCTGAGCTCCATCTTGCTGATTTCTAGAATGTGTAGGAGGTGCGGACACTTCACAGGATACCCTGTGCTTATGTGTTGAGGATTGTTTTTGCAAAGCTGAGGACTGAAGATGATGAACAAGTTCTAGAAGCTCCGATGCCTCCTGGTACCCTGCAGCTGTGCAGCCTCCATTGGGCCGTGAGGTTCTAAAATAAACAGTTTCCCTAACCAATGGCAGAGTTAATCCCTGCTCAGCAGGGGATGTGGGAGCTGTGTTCTTGCACCCAGCTGGGCACTTCCAGCGCTTTGGAGGCAGGGGGACACCTGTGGTAGGATTTGGGGAGTTACTTTGAAGAAGGGGACATCCTCCCTTTTCATCCTGAAGGCTGAAAGTGCTCATATAGGATGAGGGCAGTGCAGCTGGCCCCACATCTTGCAGAAAAACCCCATGCTTGTCTCTCTCTTAATTACTATGAAAAGTAAGAAACTTCACATTTAGGTCGTGTATTAGAACTGAGAACGAGAATGAAGGGCCTGGAGGATCCCGGGAGAGCCGCTGGTCCCGAAGACAGCATGTCATAGCTCTTCCTGTCCTGAGATGTTTCCCGCACCTTCGCAGCGTGACACCTATGTCCTCTTTAGGGCTGAGCACGCAGTACTCACTCATTCTTGTCGCCGAGCAGTTTGGAGTCTTTGCACTAACCCTGCAGACACTTCCCTGACAAGGCTGACAGCATCCTTACTCTGATCTAAAGGTGTAATTCAGAAGGCAGTTTGACAACATGCCGTGGACAGCTTCACATTTGGGCCACACACTGGAGATGCCACTTGCTCTGGGGACGAGTCTCAGAGATGCATCTCCTAGGTGGTTCCAGATTCCATCAGGTTAACCATCATAGTAGCGTGTAGGAGAAGCTGCTGGGCAGCCTGCCCAAGACGCAGGTGCCCAGGCCAGCCTGTGTGAGCATGCGCAGCAGGCGCTTCCTCCCTGAGCCAAGCCTGCCTCCATGCCCACAGCCACCTGACCCAGACACACCAATGAGGAAAGGATGCTCAGCAGAGTCAGCCGCCTGAGCCAATGGGACCTTGGGAGGGGGTATAAAGGCAGGTCTCCTTCCCTTAATGAATGAGACCGCAGCGTGCTCTTACTGACCCCAGTGCCTGAGTCCTTGGTGCTGAGTCCTTGGTCTTCTCATTCCCCTCACACAAGCGGTGTCCCAGCAGAGTCACCCCCAACAGCAGCAAACAGAATAAAGCCAAAGTGCAGTGTCCCTGTGGTTCTCTGTTTGGGTCAGCTCGTGTCTGGCTGAGGACTGGGAGTAGACGTGAAGCTAAGGGCATGGCTCAGGTGACAGACAGGGTTTCCTGGCGACTCCCCAGTCCAAGTTCTGTTATTACTCCGTGGATGTTCAGCGAAGGTGCCACGGATAAGGTGCTTCCAGATAAAAACAAATCTTGCCAGGCAGTGGGGGCGCACGCCTAGATTTCCAGCACTTGGAGGGAGGCAAAGACTCGCAGATCTCTGAGTTCGAGGCCAGCCTGGTCTACAGAGGCAGCCAGAGTTACACAGAGAAACTGTCTCAAAAAACAAAACAAAGGAAAGAACAAATCTTATTAGAAGATATTGGGAAGCGGGGAGGAGGGGTGGCTCATCATATTAAGAGTTCTTTCTGTTGTTGCAGAGACAGAGTTTCGTTCTCAGCACCTACCTACAGCAGCTCCCAACTACCTGTAACTCCAGCTTCAGGGGATCTGACGCCCTCTTCTGGCCTCTGTGCACACTGCACTTAGGTAGATAGACCCCCCCACATAAACACATGATTTAACTTTTTTTTTTTTTTTTAAGACACTGCCTTTTAAGCAGTAAGCATTGGTTACCTCTTTAAAGCTATAGGAGCTGAAGATATGGTTCAGGAATGACCCACTGTCTTGTCTTTTATTTCAATCTCTAGGCCTTCACCCGATTCATGGAACAGATCATAGCGTGGGCGCTACAAATGGAGGTCCCACCGAGATGGGGAAGGAAGGCTCGCCTAAGAGATCGCCCTCAGAGGCCGGCCAGCAAAGTAAGTGAATGAGGGTGCATTGAAGGATGGGTGCCAGTAACTCTTAAGGAAATGCTCAGTGGGCAATTAGTGGCCCTATTGAAAAGACGGGCATCGAGATTAAAACAATTCATTGCCATAAAGTAAAAGAAAAAAATGGCAGAGATGATTAGGACTTTTGAGGAAGGACAAGATTTAAAATCTGTAAAATCTAAGAACAAGAGGGATCTCAACTAGGATGATAGTCCTATCGTAACTGATGAAGAAGATACTTTGGAAGCAGAATTTACACAGTTAAAACAAAGAACTTCTAAAGCTTATGAACACAAATGCCGTCTTGTATGTATTATGTATGTATGTATGTTCTGGATGTATGGTGTGGCCACACTAACGTGTATATGAAGTGTGATTGTGAATGTATAAATCCTAACAGAAGGTACTATTTGAATTGCTTGGGATATATTAAAAAAAAAAAAGACATCAGGTCAGTGTCTTAATTGAAAGGGTTGTCAATCTGTGCTTCCCACAGCTGGTGTTCAGAGCAGGTTGGTGGGAAATGGCCAAAGCCAGCACGGCCTGAGAGCCAAAGGAATCTGAATGGATGATTCGATAGCCTTTAGCATAGGAGTGTGTGCTGCTGTGGCTCCAGGATGTGGTACTCAGCTTCTTAGATGGTCAGATGATGAAGGACATACAGCTCTTTCTCAACCTTTTGTGTTAATCTTTGGGGAAGAGATGTGCTTTAGGCCACCCAAAACACACTTGATTATCTAGTAGAAAGTGGCATTATAAACTAAATCTGCAAACTAGCCTCCTATAGGAACAATTATTTATTGTGAGAGGCCCATATGGCTTCTTGTTCTCTCTCTTTCACACATATCTGTGTTACACCTGCTAAAGTTGAGAATGCATCAGTTGTAGTTAGGTTTCTCCAGGGATCCTGGAGTGATCAGTTTTGAATTATACACATGCTTTAATGCAGATCATTAACATCAATGAAATCTGAGTACCACCTGCCAGTGCAGAAGACCTTTCACAAGGATTTCAACTTGTGGGCAGATTAGAGAATAGGCAAGCTCTCTCTCACTGGGGCTCCTAGTTCCTACCCTTGGTTCTATCTGCCAGATCTGCCTACGCCACCACAGCATTAGACAGGCTCAGGCCAACTTTCAAACAAGACAGATTCTATTGTCTTTGGCTCAAGAGAAAACGCCTCTGCGTGCATGTGGCTGAACTTACAGACAAACTAATCACCAGATATGGGTAAGGCAGATGGGGGCAAATATCCAACCTAAGACAGGAGGGTTACGGGCCTGGGGATCTCTCCAATGATGAGTAAGGAATTATGCTGACATCCTCTGCCACCTAAGACAGGTGTTAGTTTATATTAAAAGAAAGGGGGACCTATAGGGTCCTGCATGGACCCCCAAGGCATCTTGAGCAAGCTTGAAGCTGTTGGCCAGAACTCCTTGCCCCAGAGCTGTTATTGGTCCTCTTCCTGTTTTCCTAACACAAATCTGGTGGGAAAGAGCTAAGCTTGAAAATCCTGTTGTTTTCCACTGTGCTGTAAGCCAGTATTTAAGCCCGTTCCATCCCCTCAATAAACGGCATTTGGCATTCCGACATTGCCAGTGAAGGAATGACCTGCTGTCTTGTCTCTTACTTCAATCTTTAGGCCTCCACCCAATTCATGGAACAGTGCATGAGCTACAGTGCATGAGCACACATATGCATGTGCCCTTGCACACATATGTGTAAGCAAGCACACACATACATACATGAAAGAAGCCACCAGACTATTATTTATATCTTTCAGTTGTGAGGTGAGCTTTATTGGTTTCTAGAAAGGCTTTTGAGAAAATTAGGCTCCTTCATAGCCAACAGGACCTTATGCCACTTAAAAACTTTCTGAGAAGAGGGCCAGTGAGATGGCTCAGTGTGTAAAGACACTTGCCACCTAGCCTGACAACCCAGATTAGATCCCTGGGACCCAGGGGGCAGAAGGGGAGAACTGACTTCTACAAGCACAGGCACACAGTCCCCTTCCCCCATAAACAAACAAATAAACTGTAGCCTTAAAAACTAAGGTTAGGCTCTAGCTTCTGCTTTGCAGCGACTGTCCCTGTCATACAAACTGCCAGGCATCTTCCCAGGATGCTGCTGACAGGATTTCCTACCTGTTAGCTCACATCAGAGGGTATTGGTGACAGCCTACTGCTTTCTACTCCCTTCCCTGCTGGGGCCTTGCTTTGTTTTGCATGGCAGGGATGGGTCTCAGGGCCTACTGCATGGTGGTCAAGCCTCTGCTACTGGGCTATGCTTTTTCTACATCTCAACTCCCTGGCACACACGGGGAATTAACAAAAGTTTGGACCTGTTTATCTGTGTATGGATGAGTCATTTGGCTCTCCCTCTTATATTGCATATTCTTCTGGAATTTACTGGGCTTTGCAGAACTTATATAGGAGATTCAGATACCAAGCAATAATCTCCAGATACATCAGCCACTGCACAAATTGCTCTGCAAGATTATCTGTGCTTCGTGCCTGGACCGTAGTTTCGGCATGCAAAGTTGTTGCTACCCTTTGGGTTAAGACGTACCTGGTGGTAACTGATTTGTTGATGTAGCTGGATGTGAGTCTGGGGTGCAATACAAGAGGCAGAGAGGTGTTCCCGCCACTGAAGATCTGACACATAGAAAAGGAGCTAGTGTAGATCCTCTCTCTGGGTGGGGTGTGCAGCCACCGTTGAAGTCGATTAATGAGGCTTTCCTCCCTGTCCTCGGAGATGCCTGCACTCATCCACAGGTAGCTGTGTAACCCCATCAAGGTTTTATGTCACCGCTGTGATTTGTTGCAGTAAAGATAAGGAAGGCGTCTGGAAGCAGGGAGGGTCAGTTTGTGCAGAGACCATGGCTCTTCATCACGCTGAATAAAGTGTCAGTCCATCTTCTCAGGATGCACTGCGGATAATTCTAGAAAACATGTATGTATTGTTTGGGTTTGACTCCATTCTCAATTTTTAAAGAATTTCATAAGAACATGTAAATAGGGGCTGGAGAGAGGGGGCTCTGTGGTTGAGTGGAGAGTGCTGTTCTTGCAGAAGACATGAGTTCAGTACCAAGTACCCAAGTCCAGTGTGCAACCACCTGTAACCCCACTTCCAGAGAGTTCTAATGCCTCTGTCCTCTGTGGGTACCTGCACTCACATGAACACCTGTACACACACACGCACACCTTAAAGAAGAGAACATGCATGTGGTACACGCACATACATGTATGCAAATACTCATACATAAAATAAAAAGAAATAAATCTGTAAAGCTAGTTATTAAAAAAACATGTCGAATCATAGGGTATCTTCAAGAAATGAAGCAATACAAAGATCGTAGGTTAGAGCCCTAAAGCAGTGCACACGTATCTCCCCATGTTTGTGATGCAGGAAGTCACTGAAACAGTCCTGTGCCTGCCTGTGGTAACCAGGCTCCTCACATGTGCAGTGTTATCAATGGACTAAAACAGAATTTTCTGCTCTGCACAAGCACTCATGATGGGCGGTGTCCTCTACTACCGCGGTCGAGCCATAGCTGGCTAGAGTCCAAGCTGGATCTTAATTTCATTCACTCTCTATTTTTGTGTTTTCTTTATTTTGCATGTATGTGTGTGTCTGTGTGCATGTGTGTGAGTGTGCTTGTGCCACAGTGTGTGTGAGCTGGCTCTCCCCTTCCACCAGTGACTCCTGGGAACCAGGCTTGGTGACAGCTGCACCTGAGCTGTCTCGCTAGCCTCGTGTGTTCATTTTAGTTTTAAAGCTCTAAGAACTATTTTATTGGGTGAGGCACAGGAGAGAGGAGGGAGGGGAAGAGAGCACGCACAGAGGCGG
This sequence comes from Cricetiscus sungorus, assembly GCA_030556225.1. Taxonomy (NCBI): domain Eukaryota; kingdom Metazoa; phylum Chordata; class Mammalia; order Rodentia; family Cricetidae; genus Cricetiscus; species Cricetiscus sungorus. The sequence goes on along the minus strand of JANBXA010000367.1, from coordinate 18,672,328 downwards.
GACCACTCTTCATCGGTGGGGTGTGAGGGCTGTGTGGATCAGAGTGCACTCCTGCCTGTGAGCAGAGAAGGCATGCAGCTGAAGCCAGCCCTGGCTAACCGCAGAGGCTGCTGGGAGTCACGGCTAATCGCAGAGGCTGCTGGGAGCCCTGGTGTTTGGAGGGAGGAAACCGTGCGCTCTAAGGAGTGGTGTGAGTATGGTGTTTACGTTTTGTGTGTGTGTGTGTGTGTGTGTGTGTGTGTGAGTGAGTGAGTGTGTGTCTGTGTGTGTGTGGTGTGTGTGTGTCTGTGTGTGTGGAGGTGTGTGTGTGTCTGTGTGTGTGTGAGGTGTGTGTGTGAGAGAGTGTGTGTGTGAGAGTGTGTCTGTGTGTGTGAGTGTGTGAGTGAGTGTGAGTGTGTGAGTGTGTGTGAGTGTGTGAGTGTGTGTGAGTGTGTGTCTGTGTGTGTGAGTGTGTGAGTGTGTGTGAGTGTGTTTGTGTGTGTGTCTGTGTGAGTGTGTGTGAGTGTGTGTGTGTGTCTGGGTGTGTGTGAGTGTGTGAGTGTGTGTGTCTGTGTGTGTGTGAGTGTGTGTGAGTGTCTGTGTCTGTGTGTGTGACTGTGTGAGTGTGTGTCTGTGTGTGTGTGAGTGTGTGTGAGTGTGTCTGTGTGTGTCTGTGTGTGTGAGTGTGTGTCTGTGTGTGTGAGTGTGTGTCTGTGTGTGAGTGTGTGTGTGTCTGTGAGTGTGTGTGTCTGTGTGTGTGAGTGTGTGTGTCTGTGTGTGAGTGTGTGTCTCTGTGTGTGAGTGTGAGTGTGTGTGTGAGTGTGTGTCTGTGTGTGTGTGAGTGTGTGTGTGAGTGTGTGTGTCTGTGTTTGTGAGTGTGTCTGTACGTGTGTGTTTGTGTGTGTGTCTGTGTGAGTGTGAGTATGTGTAAGTGTGTGTGAGTGTGTGTGTCTGTGTGTGTGTCTGTGTCTGTGTGTGAGTGTGTGTGTCTGTGTGTGTGTGTGTGTGTGTAGGTCAAAGGACAGCTTTGGGGAATTGGTCCTCATCCAGGTGGGTCCCTGGGATTGAACTCAGGTTGTCAGGTTTGGCAGCAGGTGCCTTTAGCCACTGTGCCGTCTCACACACCTGAATATGGTTTCTAAAAAGCTGCTTTCTTGTCTTAGAATAGCAGGACATCTAAGAGTCCAGCAGGGACTGCATCCACCATGCTCTAGGCCATTTCAACAAGTGGTCACCCGAGGCTGGACTTTCTGGATGTCCCCCAGTGTCAAATTTCAGCCCCAGTTGTCAAAGTACCAATTTGTATTTTGGGATGGTGTATAACAGCAGAAAGAGCCTCAAGTTCGAATCCTTAAGTGTTGTGAAATTGAGGTGGCTGGAAGGAAGGGAAGAGGGGAGAGACAGCAAATAGAAGGAAAGAATGAGAGGGAGGAGAAAGCTGGAACCGTGCAGAGGCTGGGCCGAGCTCCCCGGAGTGTGGGGAGAGGAGGCTGAGGCAAGGGAGGGTGGTGTGGAGCTCCTCCTGCCAAGATGTTACATAACCCATGGAGGGCAGGGGTGGCCACCCAGGCTGTTGGCTCAGCTCTTGTGCTTCCCCGACTACAAGTCACTGAAGCCACCAGCGGCATCCAGCCAGAGCCTCAAAAGAGTTGCCCTCAGCGTCTCTCAGACAGCTGGGAGTCCAGGAAGAGCTCTGTACAGACTCCCTGGACAGGCAAGGGGCCCACGATGGTTAGTACTGATCATCAGTTGACAGGGGCTAGAGTTACTCGGGGCACCTCTGGGCATGTCTAAGAGGGAGTTTCTAGGTCAGGAGTTGAGGTACGAAGACCCACCTTATGGGTGTCACCATCCCATGGGCTGGGGCTCCCAGGCTGGTTAAAACACTAGAGGGCTAGCTGAGAACCAGCATTCTTCTGCTTCCTGACTGGATTCCACAGGAGCAGCTGCCTCATGCTCCTGTTTCCATGACTGTTCTGTCATGATGGACTGTCCCCTCAAACTGTGAGCCAGGAGTACCCTTCCATCCTTATGTAGCTTTGGTTAGTGCCTTAGGTACTCCTCTACAGGTGTGATGAAACACTATGACCATGGAAGAAAGCATTTAACTTGGGGATCGTGGATCCAGAGGGTTAGAGTCCCTGACTATCATGGCAGGCGGGCAGGCGGGCAGGCGGGCAGGTGGGCAGGCGGGCGGGCATAGTGCTGGAGCAGTGGCTGTGACCTTACATCTCCATCCACAAGCAGAAAGGACAGAGAGCTAGCTCGGAATGGCATGGGCTTTTCTAAACCCCAAAGCCCTTCCCTAGTGACACACCTCCAGTAAAGCCACTTCTTCTAATCCTTCCCAAACAGTCCTACCAACTGGGGACCAAGCATTCAGTTATATGCACCTGTGGGGGCCATTCTTGTTTAGAACAGAATAGTTAGGTCGTTTGTCAGCAAGGAGAAAGGTAACCTATTGAGGGGCCTATCGGTAAATGAAATGGTCCCGCTAATGATTTGTGACACTCTTCCAAGGCAGTTGGGATTTCAGTGTCTTCTGTGTATACCCTCAAAGAGACAATGTCAGACATGACATTCTTCCTTAGAATTCCCTAGGTGAGTTCTCCCAAGGGCAGGCAGACTTCTCGCTACCTCGGTCTTGGGGTGTTAAGAGAAGGAAAGCACCTGGAGATGGTCCAGTTGCTAGAACGCTTTGACCTGTGTTCCATCCTAGAAACCTGTACATAGACAGACAAGCTAAGTGTGGGCCACACGCTTGCAATCCCAGCACTAAAGAGATAGGGAAGGGAGTCCTAAGGCTTGATGACCAGAAAGCCTAAATTAGTTGGCTAGTCCCAGGCCAGGGGAAGACCCTGTCTCAAAAACAAACACATTAAGAAAACTTAGGTAGGCAGTGTCTGAGGAATGGCATCTGAGGCTGTGCTCACACGCGTGCACACACATGCATGCTGACCTGCACACACCGGCAGTGCTGCGGTGTGACACCGCCATCCCGTTCTCATTTCTTCACAGCCCCCAGCGCCGCAGAGCCTGGATTAGTTTTTAATCTTCTTCCCTGTTTCCGTCACTCTGCTCTTGGACTGATAATGCCGAGCTGCGCGTGTTGTTGGTTCTGTGTGTGGTCCCTGCTCTCCAGGGACAGAGCTCTGCTTTCAAGCCAGCCCCTTGATCCTCTGACAGAGCGATGCACGGTGCTCACCCCGCCCAAGACCCTAGAGACTGACACTTGACATAGGCTTGCCACATGAGCCACACCAGGCAGGAGGCTGAGAGGCACCCATGTCCCAAATCTATTAGTACCCCGTCGCCCATTGTCTCAAACGGTGAAGGAAGGAAATCAAAGCCAGCCTCTCTGCCCAGGAGGACAGAAAGCAAGTTGTCTGTGAATGTGTCACCGGGAATCACCTCCAGGGAAGTGCTGCAGCCCCACAATCAAGGACAGCAAGGAGGCCTGGTGAGTGACAGTCCTGGGCTGGCTGCGCCTCAGACGGCAAAGCCTCAGAGCAAAGTGAAATCATATTCTTGCCTTGCAGCGAGGTGGGTGTGAGAGCCTGCTCGATGTTCAAGGGTGCTCGCTGTGAACACATCCACAGAGGGTGCCTTCTTGCGTCTCATTTATGCTAGTCACTTGGGACACCGCCAACTTCCTCAGCTTCTACGTCTTAATGCCCTTTCCAGAACTCTCTGGGACATGGACAGCCATGTGTAACCATCCTGGCAGATATTCTGAAGAGACATTGTGCCTGTCGCTTTGGTTATCAGGGTACCCCAAGAAATTAGAATTTCCCCCAGCAGGAAAACACTTGGAGCAGTGTCTGCCCGAGGGGGCTTGTCTCCAGGAAGAGAGTCACACGGTGCTGACAGCCTGCCAGACCCCTTTGAGCAGGGACTGGAGCCCGGGCACGCGTGGACCAGGACGGTTTGCCTGTGTACCTCTTGCCCTCTGTGTAAACCTGCACCTCATGTCAGGACCCCGAAGATGGGTGTACAGGGCACCTCTTTTATTTGTCCATTTTCTCAGTGTGACCACGGTGAATCTGTCTCCTTTTTCTGCTTTTCACTATTGTCTGTTTAACTAGCCTCTTGCGGCTGGGTTCCCAAGCTGAACCTGCCTGCTGATCCTAACTGCTCCCAATAACACTGGTGGACTAGGGCGTGGTCTTGGGGGACAGAACAAGGAGAAAGTTGCCCTGGGTTCTCTCACAGGACTTCTGACTGAGGGAAGAGGCCATCTCAGTTTGTGTCACATCACCTCAGAATCACCCCCCAGCCCCCTTCTAGATGTTTTATTTTATAAAAAAGAAAACGTGTTCTCCAGTAGCCTTTCTAGACAAGTAGAATTTAATTTAAAATATTTTACGGACCGTGTATGTGCCCATCTAGCACATGAGATCAGAGGGCAGCTGTGGGAATTGTTTCTCTCCTTCCTACGATGTGTAGTTACCTCCTCCAAGTGATACCAAGAAGGAGGCTCTGAATTACTCTGAGGCTGACGACTCTTGACTTTGGATTGATGTGAACCTTGCTTTCTGAGACCCTTCCCCAAACTACTCGCTGACAGTGTGGTTAATTCCTGGAAGGCTGAGAGGTAGGAACCAGTTAAGTGAGACCGCTGCTGTGTCCTGGAACACGTGTGCTGGAGTGTTGCAGCTGCACACCAGCTGTCTTTTGAGTGACTAATGAGTTAATGTGATGGCGTGGATATTAGGATTTACAAGACCCAGTATAATTGGAGTGGAGTTTATTAGTAAATAACTTACACGGAAAACAGTAGGTAACTGCTGTGGCATTCCTGCTCCAAAGAGACAGACCCTGCTCTCCGATGCTGTCTGAGACCCATGGG
>JANBXA010000367.1:18660000-18662500 GCA_030556225.1 Cricetiscus sungorus | reverse complement strand
TGCCCCTTCTTCTCCATGGCCTCAAACTCCTTGTGTAGCTGGGGGTTGGGATGGAGGTTTAACTCTCCACCAAAGAGGAAACAATACAGCCCCATTGATACCTAATTTGAAAGCTTGTGTTTTGAGGCGTAATGATTAAACTGTTGAAATGTGGGTCTCATGCGTAGCTTCATCCTCTGTAGCTCTCACGCCATATATCCCTATTCCCACTCTTGCTGATACGACTCACACATGCCCACCATTCCCCAAAGGGACTCATGGCCTTGTCTGTGGCCTCTCTTCCCATTTGTTACTGAATTCTTTCCCATGTCTCTCAACTTTGTCCTCCTCAGGCGTGAACGGATTCTGAGCACATCCTTTTTGTGTCCCTCTCTGGCTGGCTTCCTCTGGCTCAGCGTGAAGTCTTTGTCGGTGAACTAACAATTGTATGTACCAGTGGCTCTGTTCTGTTTATGATGCGGAACTTTCACAAGAGTGATTAATTAGTTTGATGAACTAATTTTTTGTTTGTTTGTTTGTTTCTGGAGTTTTTTTTCCATACACCTGGATAAGTATCCTATAAGTTATAGCAAAGGCACTTTCCTCCCTCCCTCCCTCCCTTCCTCCCTCCCTCCCTCCTTCCCTTCCTCCCTCCCTCTCTCTCATTTTTCAGGGTCTTCGTTCCATACTCCAGGCTGGCCCCAAACTTGCGGTGTAGTAGAGGAAAGCCTGGAGCTCTGGTTTCCCTGCCTTCATTCCCAAGTGCTGGGATTCCGCACTCTCCAGATTTCTACCAGCAGGTAGCTACGACATGAGGACCACTGCTCCTTAGCTTCTGTTCATGCGACTCCTTAAATCACTTCCTGCCTGAAAGATCAAGTACAAGAATGGGAGCCAAAAAATAGGGCCACGGCTGTCAAGATGGCCTAGCAGGTGGAGATGCTTGCTGCCAAGCCTGTCGACCTGAGTTCCATGCCCAGACCCTACATGGTGGACATCTACTACAGGATGTTCTCTGGCATGTGCCCTGTGACATATGAATACCCATGCACCTATACACGTTTGCACACACACACACACACACACACACACACACACACACACAAATAAACAAATAATTTTAAAAACTCGAATGTGCTGGTGGGTGATGTCAGTTGCGTATCTTAGTGGTGCTGTAGAGGCTATCAAATTACAAGAAGTGTTCTAATTTCAAAGAAATTGAAATATGCAAAGTATGTGTCTCTGAATCAATAAACGTGTATCAGGTTTCCCGTATCTGCGAGGGTCTGTTTTTAGGTTTTTCTGTTCCATCTATTCCTGGGCTTTCCACCACACTGTGTTAATTAGGATAACTTCAAAATACATCTTGATATTTGCTAGAGCACACTGCTACACCTGATTCATCACGAGTACCTTAAGTTGACTTGGGTTTTCGGTTTCTCTGCAGAGATGTTGGCACCAGCTTCTGGGGAGCCTGTGTTTGCCAGGCACACCTTGTTTTGGGCAACCTGATAATACGATCAAGTCCCTTTGCCTTGTGTCCTTGCTTCTTTGTCACCCCTCCCTCTAGGGTACACATTGCCCTCGTATATGGTGTGTGTGTGTATGTACACACGCACGCACACACGCACGCAGAGGCCGGAGGAAGATGCTGGGCATTCCATTCTATCCCACACTATGCCTCATTTCCTTCTCCCTGCAGGTCTGGGGTTACAGAAGCTCTCAAACAAGCCTGGCTTTTTATTGTTATTATTTTTAATAACGTACTTATTTTTTGTTTTGTGTGTATGGGTGTTTTGCCTGTACCACATGGTTGCCAGAAGAGGGTGTCAGATCTTCTGGAACTGGAATTATAGACAGTGTGAGCCATCCTGTGGGTGCTGGGAATTGAACCTGGGTCCTCTGGAAGACCAGTCAGTGTTCTTAGCTGCTGAGCCATCTCTCCAGCCCCCAGTCCTGGCTTTTGGTGTGGGTTCCGGGGTCTGAACCCACTGTTTGCGTAGCGAGCACTCTTACCAACTGAGCCATTTCTCCAGGCCGCATTTTAAAAATAAAATCCTCACTGTGTGCCCCCAGCCACTTCTGTATTGGAGACTCACACTTTACGTCTCTCTGCACCCACAGGCATCTCTCAGCCTGGCGACAGCTCATGTTCCCAGAGCCCGCGGATATCCTACACCCGCTTGCTGTACCATGTCAGTTCCCATGATGAATTCAATTGCCCCCCCTCTCCCACCTCTCCTCTTGCCTCCCGACTGACCCCACTGCTCCCCCGTGTGGCCAACCATAGCATTAGCATGATCAATCTCCCCAGCTGGGTGAGGACTAGAATTCTCTGTTGGAAACATGGTAACAAAATAGTAACTACTAACTGAACATATTATAATAGCTGGAGGAGTTCCTTTTCAAAAAATGATTGGGCTTTGACCGCAATGGATATAATAGATTAATTTAGAGAACACTGGAATTTCTAACATGGGCTTTTCCTTTCCAAGATCATATATCCATATCTATCTATATC